>SDVV010007257.1:0-17897 GCA_016164225.1 Gammarus roeselii
GATTAACATATATTGTGGTTCAGGGGTGCAGTTCGTATGAACGTGCACAGAGTATCCGGAGCGATCACTGGCATCCATGAACGTGGACCAACACTTTGCTCGAAGCCAAGAGGGCATAAAAGGAAGTGCTTCGGGTGAATAGGCAGTTCGACGGCTACCTCAGGTCGATTTGATGTACTACCCCGCCCCGCCATGACAACGATTTTTAAGGATAAGTGTCTTCGTACATTTAGCAGTTCATCCGTCTGCTACAGTTTCCCCATGAATATTATGTTCCATCTCTACATGGGTATACTGGGGAGGGAGGTGAACGGGAGTTTTTGTTTCCATGTATTAAGTTGTTATGAGCAATGAGCAGAAGAGGCTGTTGAATCAGTCGCTGCTTACGGATGACACGTCACTGGTGGCATATTCGGAGGAGAAATTGTGTTGGGTTGTGCCTGAGAATTTAGAGTGCGTGGCAGAAGGAAGCTTCGTGGTAATGTGGGTAAAAGGGAAGAAAATAGATGTTCGAGGTATGGCAATGCTGAAATTGAGGGTTATTTTGGGGGAAGTTCCCTGTTTCAGGTACGAGAGATCTCATGTGGAGAAGACTGAACTTGTGGCAAACTAAGGTGAAATCGCGAGTGAAGGAAGGGTGTGAAGTGTTGGGTGCACAGGCGAGTGTATTGGAGCTGTTGGGCATTGGGTACAAGGTACAGGGTGAGGGTTGTATGGTTAGTTTGTTCAACTATGCTCCACGGGGCCAGGCGGTTGAAGGTTTTCGAGATTTGATGTTTGAGTAGCATTGCTGGATGGACGTTGAGTGACAGGACCAATGATGACGTTGATCGAATTAGAATTGGGATATTGAGGAAGTTGGAGGACAGAGTTGATTAATCGGCTATTCCGAAAAATTACTGAACTTACAAGCACTTTATAGTCAGACGTACACCTTGTGTGCGTTGACTGGATGACTCGAATCTTCTATCCTTTGACCGTCGCGTGATGAGGGGATTTGAAGATTCTGGTAAAAAAAGACGGGAAGTGTTGATTTTCATCTTGGGTGTATTTTCGCTCTCGCGGAAAAATGTATGGCCATCGATTTCAGTACTCCTAACACAATCGATCCAACAAAGCGACATGAGTGTTTCTAGGACCAATGCCAGCTATGTGGGGGGAGGGGGGTTGTCACAGATCGTTTCTCGCCAGACCAACGATTTATGCGAATCAAAGGTAGGTAGCTTTATCTTCTCGTGCTGTTAAACAGTTTTCATTCATAGAAATCTATTATAGTTGATTACTTGATCAATCTGAAGCCACTTCACTATCTAATAAATCATTTTCATAGTATGAATGCATAGTGTATGACGAATGTAACCTCGCGCCGACGTGTTACATTATGTTGCGTGCAACTGGACATATTTGTTAACTATGCTACGATCAAATTTGTCAGAACCTTGCCTGTCCAACCTTACCTGACTCAGTGGTACGTGTTTCTAACCCGAGGGGCAAATGTACGTGTTTCTAACCCTCGGGCAAACGTACGTGTTATTCTGGGGTAGTATTCCTCCCCCGGGGGGCAAATATATATTTTTGGATAATCCAACCTGTCATACACATTTTGGTCTCCGAACTTTTAAGCGAAACTGACTCGGGATGGATGTTTTTGCGAGCAATGCAGTGATTTTGATAATAGTAACTAATTATTGACGAAAATTTACCTTACATTGTCCAAATCTTCTAAATGAAGGAGACTCCATGATGCCTTCGGCGAGAACGTCGAAAGCCTCAAATTGTATGGATGTTGCCTCGTAGTTACGTAGTTACGGGAAATCGTCGGGCAGTTACGTAGACTGAGCGGGAAATCGTCGGACAGTGGCTACACGTTCGGTGATTTTTCACTGGCGAGACCCGTAATCCGGGTCCCGGAGCAAATTGAACGTGGTCAACTCGCCGTGACATATGACAAGGTAATTCATTTCGTAATCCGTTTATCCAACATTCACGTGAACAAAATAAATAATACACAGTGCTTCAGAAGAAAGCAAGGAAAAGTTTGATTTTGTGAGGCGTTGGGTTCATGGGATGTTGAAGTGGTGCAACAGGCAATTCTTGTGGAGCGGGTAGAAGTTGACTGGACAAGGACTATGGTGATCACACCTGCTATTTCATGACACTAGTTCAATACAAGTACCTAGGATAGTGTAGTTTTTTACTTCTAACTCATGCACTACTTTCATCCACTGTTGATGTACTTTGGGAAGCACTTGTACAAAATCAGACCCTCATATAGAAAAAGTCAACCAAGCTATAAAATATGTATTATCTCATTCAAATTCTCTGACGAATAGTGACTATACCAGAAAATCGAACTGCACCTCAAAATACACAATTTTCCTTTAAACATGTTTGTTTGAGATTTACATGTAGCTTTGATTTCAGCTGCTGCTCTTTTTGGTGGAGGAGTTGAAAAAACACAAAAATGTTGAATGAGTATTAGAGATAGAAAAGTGTGGCAATTGTCCAGAACATTTTTTTTAACTTTTCAAAAATAATAGTACCTTGGGATGCATATATTGTTTACTCATGACGCATCATAGATACTTTTCATTAGTATATAGTCAAGGAGCTTAGGACCACAAATTTTGTCAATCTATTGAGTAGTTGAAAGCAGATTTTGTACCCTCTGATGCCACACGTGGGGTTAGTATGCCTGATGTGAGCACTCTTTCAATCTATAGAGAAAGGCAAATGAATAAATGTGGCAGTTGTGGGCTGATTCAACTAATTAACTTGGCAACAAGAAAACTTTCTGAGGTGATATAGTTGGTGTTGAAAGCACTGATTTTAATTTAGGAAGGGAACTGAGAATGAACAAAATAAGATTTGATAGAAAGTCAACGGTAAAAACTTGCAAAATGATTCATTTTATATTCAGTGGAAATTTTTATTCAGTTTAAATGCACGACTACATCATACCAAGTTTTCGGACCACAATCCAATTGGAAGTATTTTCATTGATATCTCATGAGTAAACTAATCATTTTACAAGAAAACGTTCTAAGGAAATGTAATTTTGAAAGTACCATTTCCAATTTGTGAAGGTAGCAGATAGGAATAGCCAGATAGCTTATCATTCAAAGGTGATGGTTAAACCTGAAAATCAAACATTAAGAGATTGATTTTGTCATTAAGTTGCAACCATCTTGACAAATTTGGTGTTTTTTCTGCATGATGCATAATTATAACAAGTTTATTCCAACTTTTAATTGGAAGTAGCTAGGTATTTTTCAATTGAATCTTGTGCACGCTTCTTGAGATTTATTTATGTGAATGGGCTAGAGGTCTTTGCTCTTAGTGAGACTTAGTTTATGAGTTCTGTTTGCTCTCTGCTTTGACTTGCCCTAGGATGACATTTAGGAGTAGGGAAGCCGGACTCGTTACTTACAAAATTTCAGTCATCTCAGCACTCTCCACGCGCCAACAGATTTGGGCTCGTCAGACTCGTCAAGTTTAAGATTTCAAACTCGCCACTCGTTCGTGGATAATGATAAGGCAATATTTTACAAATCTTCCAACATATTGAATAGAGATGATAGAAAAAAAAAATTACCTTAGGAAACCAAAGTGGTACTGCAAACACAAAATTGTCCGACGTTGCAATGTCTTCATTTATACCTTTAACGATCATGGTGGCATTGGTGTCCTTTATGAAATTATTAAATTATGGGGAATCAAAAGCTCCTATCCTAGCCGCACTCTATCATACGTGTCCGAATGTTCGGGACGTGTTGCTTCTCTGTCTGACTAGTTTTGCACTTGTTTCGATGCTGCTGGCGATGCTGTTGGCAGCGTTATTTCGTCTATTTTATTAAATGAATATTCAGAAAGTAGCATGGTTGTTAAATTTCGTTAAAGGGTAAGAGATAATTCCTGCTACTGGCCTAAACATAATTTAGAAATCCAACCCGAACATCTGACGAACGCTGAGCGGTTTATGATATATTAAAATACAGTATCAGTTATCTAAATACGACGGCTAATATTAGAGATCAGTTCAATAGACGGTGTTACTATTCTACAAATACCGCCAAAAAACATCAACTCCTTGTTGAAAAAATGTGTTATGATAATATTCACTCAGGAAGCCCGGGAGCGTAAATTTCTGCAGACTATAATAAGGCATCCCATGGGCTACTATCTGCCACCTATTGTAGAAAGTGTCGAATAGAGCCTCTCCTTAGCACTTTCTCCTCGAACGGGGGAGTTCACCCTCCATACACTTTTATATATTCAACCTACAATCCGTATCTTGAGGATTTGCTATTGATGTACCGCTTAAGAACTTGATTCCGTTTCTGCCGATCAAGACACGGAAACAACTCGTAGAATGCTTATTGTGAACATTATCGGTGAGATAAGTAATATTAGGTGCGAAATAAAAATACAAATGGACTCTCGCAGAGAACTGTACAACTATGTACAGTTTCAATTTTACGCGTTCGCAGGCGTGAAGTACTTATATATGAGTGACCTACTATTACATAATAGTAGGTCACTCAAATACATAATAGAATGTGTAGAATCGGCATCGGCAAGAAATCCTTTCTATATGCATTGAGGAAATTGCATCAGAATCGGCAAATATTTGCTCATGGAATCGCATCGGTAAGTAGGATTGAACCGGAATCGGCAAGAATATTGCAATATGCACACTCTAACTCAACACTGTTCAGTTTATCAACATTTTCCTTCCATTTTCAAAATGTCGATTGTGTACAGTTGGATTGGATGTATTTGTCAATAGACGATTGCTTGGCAATTACCAAGTGCATCAGTCAAGCTTACAGAATACCATACAAATAATTGCATTCCGACCGATTTCATCTCAAAGGGAATCAATTCAAAGTTGAACGTGCGAGGTCAACCAACGTTGATGAGATATGTTTTATTCAGGTAAAATTCGATTTATACATACGTTTCTATTTATTCTCGAATTCCAGTGCCTCCTGAAGTATTTCTAATAATATTGGAAGTTTTTCCTAACTATTTTTCCGCGTGAGTGCAATTCACCGCCTTGTCGTGTACTATATTACAATGCGTAGATAAAATATCTTAAAATAACGTATAATTTAAACAAGTCCGCTGTGCCGTTGACAGTTGATGACATGACATGTGGAAACGTACTACACCCAATTTAATCAAATAACATCATACTTTTACTCACAATCAAAAATGATCAATTCCATTACCTAAATTCAAACAGTATCAGTGTGATTATTTCCTATGTTATATCAATATTTCTTCGAGCATTTCATTCCGAATAATCACGTGTTATTTCGAATTGTACAATTGCTGCAACGTTCACTTACATTCAGCTGTACCTGTTTCACTCAAAGTTTCTTTCCCATGCTGTCTAAACAGACCGCCACGTACGTACGTAATTACGTAGGATTTGGCAAGTTAAAGTATCAATGTTTTAATATTTGTATGTTTCTATAGCACTCAAACAATTATTTCATGAATGTGAAACGATGTTACTCACCCTCTATTACTCGTTGTTGAAACATGTCAAATTGTTCTTAAGAAATCAAATCATTGCCACGAGGCAACGTTCACCAGTCTACGTACGTCGGTACGTATGTTTGTGCCTCTACCGCGCGGTTGGTCGCTGCATACTTATCGGCCTAGCTCAGTCAGTCTACCACCAACCAGCATTTGAAAAGCTAAAGTTCTCTCGCACCTCCCGTGACCATCTTCACCACGGGAGAATGCGCTACACTCGACGATTTTGCAACTCGGTCATTCTAGTGCTCACCCCGAAGCACTTGTCCTATTCTCGACACCGCCATTTTGGACAAGTCATAATTGCACACCGGACAAGTCATAATTGCATTTTTGGACAGTTTCGTCTTGCCCACTTATCGTCACCGCTGCACATCGTATTTCGCACGCCAAGTATGCTTCAAGCGACACTACGTTCCAGTGCTCACCCCAACTTCCCCGTCACCACAGAGCACCTCGCGACTCAGCGCTCACCGTTTCTGGACTCGTCACGTTTGACAGTTTGTCACTACAAGTTCAACTCACGTCACCCGCGCAACGCACGAGCATCAAACTCAAACGTGACCAATTTCACCGTGAATCAATTCAGAAGACATCAGCGCACCTTAACCTTTGGCCATGTCGCCTCTCCAGTGTGTTGATTGTGTGGTCTTGATTCCACGTTAGTCCAATCTCATTCCCAACCATCGTCACGTGTAAGGTGTGAGTATAGCCACCGTTGTTTCCACTTCTTTTCTTCGATTAGTCATTTTCATACACTATTCACGATCCCCGCGGTGTAGTGCTATTAATAGTTGCGCTAAGGCATAGTATCCTTAACCGCTATCTTGCAGTGCTAGGTTGTGTATTAAGTTTCACCATCCAATCACTCTTGACTTGTGGCATGTTTTATGCCTTATTTTGTCATGTGTCAGCACCTGGTAGCGTATTTCTCTATCATCCAGAGTGTTGTTATATTCCAACCATCACGAGCAATGTAATCACAACTCCTTAGCGCGTAACAATCAATCATTCACTAGTCACGATCCAGCCTCACCATGTAATTGTGTTAGGTTTGTCAATTCATAGACCGGCTCCATTAGTGTCCACGCCGTCGACTTATCACCATATGATGTGTGTAACTGCTTCGTCATAGGTTCCTCGTACCCAATTGGCATTCATTCACCGTCTTTAACTTATCATGCATGATGTGCATTAGCCAATTCTTCCTTCATTGTCATTATCTCAAATCACGTCACAATAATTTATTATGTATAGTCAGAATCATTTCTGTGTCCTATTTTCTCATTGCGACATGATTTGCATCACTCCCAGCGATTATATTCTGAAATAGTCAACCGATTTTCCTGTAGCAATTGTCAAAATCTAAAGACAAATGCGTCATCATATCTCAATCATTCTGCTATGTGTATTTCGAGCCGTCATTGTGTTGAACCAGCGCGTGGTAAATTTCTAGTGATCCTTATCACAAATGAATTAATTTCGTGACGACGTATTTAATCAAATTTTCATAGACCAATTGGTTATTTTCAACTATCAAACAATTACCATGTTCAATATTGTACATTAATTAGACAATAAAACTACCATGTAATTTCAATTGTTCTTCAATTGTTCTCGCACAATTACCATGTTCAATATTGTACATTAATTAGACAATAAAACTACCATGTAATTTCAATTGTTCTACGCAATTCATCAATTAATATTTTTTTTACTTATCCCAATCATCATTCATCAATTTTCTTTTACCCCCGTAGCTTTTTTGTTTATTTTTCGTCGATCAATACGTGCAATCAATCTTATCATTCATTAATCACTACCAAACATCATAAACCCACAATTTTTTCAAATTCAGTGTTGCTCATATCAGTGTGTGCGCGCTCATGCACCATCTATAAACATTAATAAGTTTATGATAGCATTATCATCGATTGCCTCATGAATACTGGTGTGAATTGTACGCTCCCTAATTAAAGGCTAAATAAACTGCGCATGTAACTACACACAATGACACAATGGTGCATGCCAGCTCCAACGTGCGGTCTGTCGACACAAGCTGTTCTGATTTTAGAGATTTTTCAAGTTTGCACCTGGAGTAGTCGGTGCTAAATCAAATGCTGTGTTGCCATTTATTAGCTTCATTTACAAATTGTTTCCAGTGATTTTGACATTTAGCAATTACACGCCTGCAACCAAAGTTTCAAGTCCAAAAAATGCTCATAGGTAACTTAGAAGATTTATCTCTAAATTTATGGGAATTTTCCGCGTCGTAAAAAATAATGAATATCAATTTGGAAAAGTTTGTTAGCTACTTGGTTAGACCATCCATAAAGAGCTACACTATAATATGGTTATTTCTTTACTTCCGACAGTCATTGGGATAATTAACAGGAGGCTTGGAAAATGAACTCTGTTTGGGATAGTAAACATCTCTGAATAGTTTCAAATGTAATTTACTTGAAACAAATAACATCAGATTTCATACTAAATCACATATGAAAGTTTTCTTCCAAGATTAGTTGAGCTGGAAAAGAGCATTCAGAGTCTTCGTGGTCGCGCAGATATGTTTTGTCACAAGTTGCAATTAAAAACAATGCTGATCTGAAATTGGACTTGAAAGTTGGTATGATATTTTAGCGGGCACGTTCAAATTACATAAGTATACAAGTGCATTAAAATCCAGTAGCTACCATGACATTATAGAATCATTACAAGTTTTAACCAGCATCATATAGGTCTTTATGCAGCATATTGGTCTTAGAAAGTTAATTTTCCCTAAAATTTACATCATTGACTATCTGACAAAAGTATATGATTGCCAATATATTACCAATTGATCAAGTTGTGTATGTTTCTACTTGCTTAGCCAATTGCAAGTTCACTCTCTGCACAGAGCTCATCTGGATGATGTCCATTTGTTTATTTATGACAATAATTTAGTTGGATTGTTTGAAGTGTCTATATTCTACCTAGACACTAAAAAACTGGTTCTCTATTGTCAACGCTAAGCTTGTTTGAATAATCTCATATGTGATTTACTTTAAACTAACATTAAATGGCAAACTAGTTCATTTCTAAAAGTTTTCTCTTCATTTGATTAGTTTACTAGAAGGGAACACTGAAAATGTCAGTTTGTCGGGTCTCCAAGCCCTGCATATACTATTTTCTCAAAAGTGTTTTTCAAAACTATTGGCAATTGGAATTTGGATTTGAAACTTAGTATGATGTTGTGGAATGTGCTTTCAAACCTTATATAAATACCTATGTAATAGCTATATATAAAAATTGATAGCAACCATGATTATGCAGCTTTTGCTTTAAGTTTTAACCACAGAAGCAAATGTTAATTGGTCATTTACCAGCTCCCTTCAGAAATTGTAGTCTGTGCTCTTACACTGGTTGAAATCGCCGAATCTGAACACAAAGTTTGTCGTCGAAATAATATGTAATGGTCCTTTAGATGAATTTATATCAGAATTTCTGGTCTCCAGATAGACCCTCCTCTGCTGAAAGAAATATAAGATTTCACGTATTTTTCCAATTTGTAATGTTGATTTTATTTTCCTTAGTTAGTCAATCTATGCATAGCTCTACTAAATTATGATGATTTATTTTCTTTTGTGAACAAGCAATTTGAATTGTTTGAAGTGACAAAAATCTACCCAAATGCTATTAAATTGGTCTCTGTTCATACCACTAAACACTGAATAGTTGCAAATGTGATTTATTGTAGAATAAAATAACAAGCAAACCAGTTTGCTTATGAAATTTTCTTCAGTTAATAGTTGAGCTGGAGAGGGGAGTGACAAGGCCAGTTTTGAGGGTCTGCGATGGCCTGCCTATACCTACACAATTGGATACTTGAGAGTTTGTTTGCTGTCACAGCTGGTCACAGCGTAGCTACCACCTGACACAAAGCTGTGGGGGCACTCTCTACTTGTGCTGCAGCATCATTATTTGCGTGTTGCTGCCACATTTGCCAATCGGATCCTGGTTCCCCCTTACCTGGTTTCTCATGATCACTTCCGTTACAATTTTTTTGTTGACATTGACCGAATAGCCTTCCAGAAATTTTCAAACGCTTATGGTCATGAATCTTTCAGAACATCAGTGAACTGAGTATAGCCTCAAGGCATTCATCCTGTAATAATAGTCCATTTCTTTTACCTCCCAAATTTTGGAGGTGTAGATTCTTTTGACTGCTTCAAGTCTTTCCAGATCTTTCCATTCATTAGCAGGCTGGGAGGAGAACTGCCGTCAATAACTGGTTGGATTAGTTTTTTTTATCTCTCAGCAGATTAGTTCTCATGGCCCAATAGCACAGTCTTCTACCACTGGCCTCAACCTTGCCATTTATTTATAGAATAAATCATCGTTTTGAACTTCTACACTTAATCAGGGAGTTTTACTTTTCAACGGCTGCGGTATTGCTAGATTGATTCAAAGACTGTTTTCAAGTCATTTTTTTTCCATACCTTAGTAATTCAAATTTAAATTTGTTGAATTGCATGCTGTTTCTGCCAGCTCACTTGAACAGTTTGTTCGTACCAGTTTGAACAGTTTCTACATCTCTCAAACCTTTAACAATGCCTTGTACTTTGGTATCATCTGCAAAGCATGAGACCAATTTATGTCGACAGTTTTTGCTCAGATTATTAGCCAATAGCTAACTAAAAAGCAAATGGCCAAGCAAAGTGCCTTGTGGGGCCCCACTAATGACTTCCGCTGGTACCGAGGTTTCTCCATTCACTGCCACATTTTGAGTTCTGTATTTAAGAAAGATTCTGATCCGTTTGTGTAAAAAAATCCTCGTATACCCGCATTATATAGTTCTGATAACAATATGCTGTGATTGACTCCGATTAATTACATCCCAGCACATCAAGTTTTGAGTAAAAAATCAACTTGGTGGTCCTTTAATTGAAATATTTCTACAAATGTAAGTTATTTGTTCTTCTATACATGTTTGAGTAACCAGAAAAGCATTCCATTTATGCATAGCAGCTCTGAATTATGTTGATTTTTTATCGTAACAATAATTTATTTGTACTGTTTAAGGAACCTTGAATCTACAGACTTTGAGATAATGGTATTCTGTGTATGGCACTAAACATGACTAAATACAGTGAATAGTTTAAAATGGGATTAGCTCTTTTTCAATGCTTTCTCCCAGCTCAGCCAATCTAATCAGAAGGAAACTTTCATCAGTGCAACCAGTTTGCCTTTTCATATTCTTGTAAAGAAAATCATATTTGAAACTATTATGGGTGGTTAATTGTGTTGCATCTGGTCGTGGTGCTGCTGCGGCTTGTTGTGGCATTGCTGATGTTAGTCGTGTGGTTGCTCTGGCTAGTCGTGTTGCTGATCAGGGTGGTCATTTGGTTGGTGCACCTGAATGAGTTGGCAAAGCCAATGGGCCATATGAGCTAATTTTTCAGCTGTGCTTTCCAGCAGTTGTTCAAGTGATTTTAATATTTGTAATTCTACTGCATTGGTGTTAACTGCTAGATATAGAGCTGTTTGTGGAGATATGATGCTGCAGCTTATAAGCATGGATCACATTCGTGTCAAATGTAAGGACAATGCTTTTATGGTGTAGTAGGTGCATATTTCAAGCGTTGTGCTGTGCACCTCATCGATTATGAACTGTGCATTGATGCAGTTTATAGGCCCCATTTTTTTTTATTGGCACATCAGGATAGGTGTACAAGCCAACCAATGGAACTCTCCTCCCACTCTATGTGTCACTGAAATTAATATTCTGATTGGTAATAACCTCGTCGTCCTGACATTTATTCCTTACAGATTTTTGGTTAGCTTATTTCACTCTGTGTTTTCAACTAGCCTAGTTACGTAATTAAAAAAGATACTATCTTAGTTATGTAAACAAAAAGATACTATCTTTACTTCATAAAATGAATAGGGGCGGTAACTTTGAATTTCAAATCGTGGGTAAATTACTCCTCAACGACATTCGTTAGCTTTTTTAACATCGACCTCTATTACAAATTGACCTCAATATATATAGTATTAAAATAAATGTGTTTTTTTATCCTAATTTTCTCCTGCTTTTATAAAAAAAAAATCAATATTTGTAGTGAGAAACCAAGAAGGTGTAATTCAACACTGACGAACTCATTTTATACTTGTACTGGCCTTTAAAGAGGAGGCGTGATTGAATCCACAGATCAAACACTTTAGGAGAAGAGGCGTGATTGAATCTGCACACGGCAAGAGGAATCTGGTAAAATATATAGAATTTAAGTGAACCTGATCACTTTAATTCTAAAATTTATATAATTTAAAGTTCACACAATAGGGTGGAACTGATGGTTTCTTGAGGTCGAACATAACCGGAACGAGACCAACGTAGCAAGGAGACAATCGAAGCGACACGGGCATGTGCATCCTACCGAAATATTTCTTTAGCACTGGTGTGAGTTTAATCTATAATAACTGAAGGTTAAACTGCATATGATCGTTATCCATTACACCAAATGATGATCCAACAACAGAATTTGAAAGTCGCTCAGATCGCAGTCATTCAGCATAGACTGTTACCTATTACCTTTTGCGGCAATTAGCAGAGTTACTCATCGTAAGGGGAGCATTTATAGAATGACATGTAATGTTTTAGGTCATATTGACGAATAACCGTTCAAAGGGCAGCAGTCCTCACTTACAGTTTTAAAATCCCAAGGAAAACTTTTAATGGATTGCTGCTACTCACTTGCGCACATCCAGATGTCGGAAACAATAGCAGGGCCTTGCATACTCATGACGGAACTGGTTCATTCTCCCACACGAATCTTCTGGCCTGGTATTGGGAAGCCATCGTATCCAGAGCCAGCGTAGGCACAAATATTCTGTTTATTAGTCACAACTACATTGTTGTTTATGGCATCGCTAGGGACAGTCCGCGCATCGTTTCGAGACATCAAACATGAAAGGATTTAATGGAGCAGGATTACCCGGCCAGTTTGTTCTCTTGTCTGTAATATTTAGTAGGAGTACACATGGATGAGATAAAGCATCAATGTCCTGCAAGAGAATATACAAGAGCTGGAAGCCGGAGTTGACATTTCTCGTATCACATGCATTTGTGCCTTAGCACCATATATTTCTGAATCAAAAAGATACGAGATATACAGACTCTTGTCGACGGATTATTTTGTATGCAACCAAATAATATCTTATTTGTCTAAACCGCCTAAGTCAATCAAGTTTAGCTGCTCAAAAGCTAATTATCAATAGTTTGTTTGATCCCAGAGTTGTAGGACTACTAACTTCTTCCGTTACCTGCATCGGTGTTGCGTAGAAACTGTTAATCGTTAGTTAGACGTTCCTTTCGATAACCCTATTGTTTGAAAAAATATAAAAACGATTAAGTAAGTGGCATTTTGAGTCCAATTTCCGGACAGCAAAAAAACATCAAAGTTTATATACTGATGCTAGCGACATTGTTTCGTAGTTTATCCTATATGTTTACGTTCCTAAACCTTACTAGTATCGCTTCTGCAAGCCCTGCCACACACACGTCGTCATTGAAAAGAATATTTATTCAACTGCCCTGTGTTCTTGGTGCTCGTTATTCTAAGCTATTCTGACCCCGCGAGTGTTTGCCGTTGCAGTGAGCAGCTGCAACCTCCAACGCCCTCCCGTCAATAACGATCACGGGATCAAAGGTGTCACATTATTTTTTTCTGTTGTTAACCAGATATTCATGCATATTGTGGAATGTTGTTGTGTATCGCATTTTGAAGGGAATGAGTTCTTTATTTTAAGAGTTACAGAGAAAATATTTCGGCCTAAATGATATTAATTATATTGGCGAAGTGTGTATTTCAAATTTTGAATAATCTCCTATTTCTGGGCAATTTTTTAAACGCACACTTCTTGTCGTGATGAAATTCCAAAACTTGTACTATAGACGCCATAAATAGGGTATTTCTGCGTTTCAGATATCACTGCACAAGAAAAAGTATGTTTTTGAATATGCACAGCGCTAAAATGGACAATAAAACGCAGAAGTACCATATTTCTGGCGTCGAAAGTACTTCAAAGAGTCAATATGACTCTCGTATCAATAATGAACACGCGATTCCTCTGATCCATCTTGTGCGGTATAAATGGCGTACTACTATGCAACTTCAGATTTAAAAATTTATGGACTATACCTAGGTATATGTTATTTTTTGGGAGAAGCTACGTAAAATAATCCAATGATTTTGCAACTCTCGTACTTGCCATTGCACTTCTCGTATCATCAACCGAGACTTATAAATCAGTACTTTATATTGCAAAATGTTTTTCAAAGTACTTACAAATCAAACCTCGCTGACCCGCTCATACCCGTTTCAAACAACATCTGGAAAAAAAATTTGACCTCCAGGATATGCAACTGTGTGGCATATGACGTTCATTTTATTACAGCTGGGTTTGGCTACACATTCTTGCCATTCATGATGCCGCAGTCAGTCGTATCACTGGTCTGGTCTGCTATGGGCTAAAAATTAATTTAGAATGCTACAGAATGAAGCCAATGGAGTTATAGAATCAGTTTTCTTGTGCATACCACGTGCATCGCCGCTCAGCGTCGGCGTATTGGTTTGATATGATGGGACGTTCAAGAACATTCAGATCGTTTGTATTAGGGTCCCTAATAACAGTAAGCCTTTCCAAAATCATCCACGTTCATTGTTGGACCGCTAATCTTTTGGCATACAATGTTTTCGTCTTGAGGTTACATTCTTTACCAAGACGGATGTATTAAAAAAAAAAGTTACTCGTGAAGACAGTAAAATGGTTTTGTTTGATATTACAAATTCAAAGATTTATTTTTCATATGCGTTTAATGACAGGTTGACAAATTATAGAACCATCACAATATACAGGCAATTCCTACCAAGCCGTCGTCTGAGTGAGCTGTTTTGGTGACCGTATTTGCTACTTAGATGTACCCCATAATTGCTTACACTATGGGAAGTGAAAAAAAATGTAGCTCATTCTCCACAGGAAATTCCCCATTCTCCATTGTTCAATATACCTTGACAAACGAAAACATCACATTCACATATTGGTTTCATTAAATATCAGAAAGAAGAGTAAGGCCAACAGTCCTTTACTTAATCATGACAGGTACCCCTTAAACTGACATTAAATAAAAACACTGAGTAGAAAATGTCCAACGTTAGGTTGTATGTCACATGCTCAAGAAAAAAAATTGGTAAGTCATGAAGAGGCTCTGATAATTGAAAGGGCTCATCTACATTAGCGAAGTAACAGGAAATGGAGGGTGAGTGAAAGAAACGTAAAATTTGAGGGAAATTACCTAAAAATTACACAGAGAAACAACAAATAATTGGGATGATGAATTGCATAATGAAAGTGAATAATGTGGACGCCAGAAATAGGGTCTTTATGGGTTCTGATTTCGAGAAGCCTGCATGGAGATTCTTTGTTTTAGAGTATGTTTACACATCTAGCAGTCATCACCTCGCCTTGAAGGAGCAGACATATGTATATGCATACCTGAAAAGCATACAATCTCTGAGCAATGATCAGAAAAAAAACGATTTCTAGCGTCTACGGTAGCAGTACTGTTTCTCGTCCATACATCTAAAACAATCGAATCTCAAGTTTTATCAGAATTGCGAAAAAACGGTTGGGACTGTGTTGGGTTCAATGCCACTAAAATCGAACATCGGAAGCTGTGGCAAAATCCCATGATGAAGTAAACCGCGTTCGAAAATATCGCCAGGAATATCGAGTGTAGAACCCCCTTCATTAAGAATAGGGTTGATAATCTGAGGGGGGTATTCACATACAAATATGATACTATCTTGGTCTTTATCTAATGAATTAGACCAGGCATTTACAAGCATATTCCGTAGTGACAAGTTATCTGGATCGGTGGCACAGACCCTTCTCCATCGTCACAACGTTCGGTCAGAGGTCTTTCCCTACTTGCGGTTGCCACTGGACGCCAACCTCCCTTGCACGTGTCGCTTCCGTTATTAGTCCTGTTGCGATTATCTCCGGTCGTCGGTGCTTCCCTACTTTCGGGAGCTTGTAGATGCAGGCCTCCCTGGAGAGAGTGGGTAACGGGGCTGGCTCCGTTAGGTAGTACGTTGACAGCAGCTTGCGGTCGTTTCATCGCCCGAGAAGGTACCCCTGATGCCACGCGTGGCGCAATGGCCTGGTCATGTCGCCCGTCGAATACGATTATACAGACCTCTTCCTCGGGTAAGGGAGGACAAACTGTTGGACGAAAAATTGGGGCGAATTAGAATATTGATAACTAATACCCTCTAGATATAACATTAATCCTCATAAAAAAGTAGATATACATTCGTTCACATTGAAACTTTGTTATAAACGAATAAATATTATGTACCTTACAAACGTGTAGATATTTCTTGCAGTAATGTTCTGATATACATATTTAACACGATAAAAAGCTGCTAAAATACTTACCGCTTGGTAAAGCCGATGACGCTCGATCCTCACTAACAACTTGAAGGTTTGTGGAGATCTCCTGAACGCTCGGGGAGGTGGTATTCCCACACGTTCCAGCCTCCAGTCTATCATGATCTGGCGAAGAATAATACGGTTATTGCATGTATAAATATCGCGATAATGTTACTCTATGAATAAAAAGCATGGAAGAATATCGCCCCCAGTATGAAAATATATTTCTATAAAAAACGAAAAATTTACCTTCTTGTCGACTCAACCCCGCCCGACTCGTGCTTTTCTCAGAGATGGGGTTCTCCCCTTGATCTTCATCCAACATGGTTAGGAGGTCTGAGAGATCGCTTATGTTCGGCAACGAGGGAGCCTCGAGTGCATCAGAAGCTGGGAAAAGGAAAATCACGAAATTAGAATACCCCGTACATATTCCATCCTATTATCATACTTCACTGCTAAGGTTAAAATTCCAATCAAGTTTTAATAATGTATTCATTTAATTAAAATTGACAATCTTTTATCGTTAAAGAAAAAAAAAATCTATACCTACCGGATAAATGAGCTTGAGATGGAAGAGACCGCGCCTCTTGAATACGCTCATGAGCTGCATAAAGCTCGAAGGAAGCTATACGCAGGGAATCATCGGAAGTTGTTCGAGAACAGGCCATTATGGAGATAGGAAATTTTCTGCACTAGAGAGAGAGAGAGTGACATTTATAAATTTGGGCGTGTGCATACATCGATGTAAAACCGTATGTAACGTTTTGATCATTTATTTGAATCTGACTATTTGGCTTTGTACCCGATGCTGGTGACAAAAAAATGTATCCCTAAACATCATATCTTTAAAAAACATTGTATGAAAGATATACTTAACGCGCGTGTCCCATGCATGAGAGAAATTATTTGTGACGATTTCACACTCTTCGAAAATATCTCCTCATTATAAAAGCGCGTGTCCCATGTATGAGAGAACGTGTGCATACATCGATGTAAAACCGTATCTAACTTTTTGTTCATATCATTGAATCTGACTATTGGGCTTTGTACCCGATGCTGGTGACCAAAAAAATGTATTCCCAAACATCATATCCATGAAAACATTGCATGGAAGATATACTAAACGCGCGTGTCCCATGCATGAGAGAAATTATTTGTGACGATTTCACACTCTTCGAAAATATCTCCTCATTAAAAATGTGCTTGTCCCATGCATGAGAGAAATTTGTAATAAATTCCCGACCTCTGGAAAAAATCTAACAAGACGGTAGGGCAAGCACTGACTAGTTCGATTCAGAATGTAAAGTAATGAGATGTTCAGCAAACAGGGGACTGATACCTTATGTCTGCGCCGTTAGATCATTATCAAATTTATCGTAGACTGTACTTTATTAGCGCATGAACGTTTGCTCTGAGACATACAATGATATCCCTACCGAAAGAAACCGATTATAAAGAAAAATGACCCCGTGTAAAAATAATACACCAATGCACGTTATACACTCTAAAGATTATACAAGTAATAGAATTGCTTACATTGTTATAGAAATATTCCCCTCTGATCAGGTAACACACATCTTATACACAAAAAATTATGGTGAAGGGAATGATTAATTCACCAAATTCATTTTATAACACACTCTATGTCTGATTATGTCATGTATACATCAATGATTGTGCATTGTACATAAGATTAGGTTAGGTCTTCTGTAATGTGAATAGATAATACAAATAAATAAGATGCGTTTGAACGAAGAACTATATCCAAAAATCGAGAGGTGAATGATAAATGGTAAAATTTGGATTGATTCAATCGGTAAATATAGTATCTAATACGAAGAACCCGGGTGAAAAAAAACTAATGGTCTATGAAACAA
>SDVV010007258.1:0-17897 GCA_016164225.1 Gammarus roeselii
GCTCAGCCGTAGACGCTCAGCCGTAGACGCTCAGCCGTAGACGCTCAGCCGTAGACGCTCAGCCGTAGACGCTCAGCCGTAGACGCTCAGCCGTAGACGCTCAGCCGTAGACTCTCAGCCGTAGACTCTCAGCCGAAGACCCTCACCCGAAGCCCCTCACCCGAAGCCCCTCACCCGAAGCCCCTCACCCGAAGCCCCTCACCCGAAGCCCCTCACCCGAAGCCCCTCACCCGAAGCACCTCACCCGAAGTCCCTCACCCGAAGCCCCTCACCCGAAGCCCCTCACCACGGTAACGGCCAACAGTCACAGTCCCGAAGCCTCCCCGTCCAATTACGGCTCCCAGTCTCACAGGTGACCGTTTGTGACAGGGGAGTGGAAAAGGTGTGCTGGGGGCGGGGACACGCAGCCTGTTGGAGAGGATTGGGTTGAAACAATGATGGACAAGGGTAATGTAAGACAATGGAGAAAGGGTGTGCAGCGAGATTACAGATACACCACTAACTTTCGTGGGGAATAGAGACGCATCCTGTAGGTGGGGGAGGAGGAAAAACTAATTGAGTGAACATATACGCAAGCTGTACAGGGATGGGAGTACATTCAACTATGTAGAAGGGGTAGAGATACTTTAGAAACAAATTGGCAGCCGACAGAGAGCTGGGGCAGATTATATTAGGGATGAAGAAGCGATAGATTTTAATGAAGGAGCAGGTACGCTGCTTATTTAAAATAATTTTTTCTTGATTGAATGGATGAGCAGCCTGTCGAGATGTCTGTGAATCAACAGTTTACGGGAAAATTGTCGATTCAAATCATTACTTGTATATATATATTGTTACCGCTTTACAGAATATAACCTATCAAAAACCATGTCATAAATGAGCACAGATTTGATTCGATTAGTTATTTATGTCCCAAAAGATACGTTATCTGGCAGTGAACACAAATCTCAAGGGAATGAAGCGTCTACATATTTTTATTTCATTCAAAAGTTCGAAGCTATCCGACAGGCAAGTATGCTTTTGTCCACTCATCCATAAATGGTGTGAGAAATATTTTAAATTATCATCAGACAGTATTTACAATGTGTGGAAAGACTTCACTATAACAACCTTTTAAGTTCAGCCAGGACATCAGACAGTAATCAAATATTAGCTATCAGTTAAATGGAGAATTCCTGAATCGGTGCTTACTTGTCCCCTCAACATTCAGCGTAACGATTTATCGCTGTTTGTAACGTTCACTCGTGTTCTCGATTTCGTATTATTTCTAATCTTTGAATGATTGTGAATATTCTGCGGTTATTAATTTACCATGTAATGATTGACAAATGATTTCAATCATTCAAAGTAAGCTACGCAATCGACGACGAGTAGTACTGCTTTTACCGCGGCATGTGAAGAGATGCTTTTCTTCGGGACGTAGCAGCCTCAGAGCCCCTGGCTCCCTGAGGAGACACTCTGCTGCACCCGCTGGTGCTGAAGGCATTCCTTCTGTAGGGTAGTGACACTCTTCGGAGACCTCTGCAGCTGGGGCGGTACAAAAAGTTTCCTCCGCCAACAGTGGCACCGTCCCCGCCGTGCAAAGATGTGCCTCTGTCTTGCCGGATAAATTCCTTCTGTTGTTGAGGGGTCAATCGAGAGGCTGCTTCATGCAAGTCTGCGTATGCTTGGTCTGGAATGCAATCAAGATAACTGGCGCTACTTTCTCGGATGTGCTGGATAAGCCACTGAGAAAAACCTTCGTGGAGCTCCGGGTCGACTTTCCGGTGATCTACGGGGAAAGGAGAACGACAATTTAAAGTTTTTTCCAAACAAACTCAGGAGCTGTCAATCAAAGGCGTAATGCGGTACTGAAGGAACCACATCTGCTTCGACTTATAGGGATGTATATGCGGAGGTTCAAAGCATTGTTGCTGTGCAAACCAAGTATTTATTGAAAGTTCGGAAAAAGATAAAAAAATATCGTTATTACTTAATGAGTTATTGACCTGGCCTCGCTTAGTGCGAGCGCACCCGCTTATTGACTTGATGCTCTGAAGGTCTCCTCGCATGCTATGTCGAGCCTCGATCCAGGCTCGACATAGCATACCTACCAGATGGCCAGCGCAGCCATCTTGATTTTTGTTGTTTGTTTTTGGGTGGACATTTACTTTGAGATATTGGAAAAAATCGCTGCTCCTTTTTAACAATCAATTGAGAACTTCATTTAGGATGGAGATTAGATTGCCAAAGTTTTCTAGAGCGCTGGAGTTGATGTGCTTATGGCACCGGACGTCAAAGCACCAACCAGGGCTGCATCAAGTTGTCAACAAGTCGAAGTTCACTTTTGGGAAAGCGTAGGCTCACGGCATGCTCAAACCAATATAATTGTCGGGGAAGGTCAGGAAAGTGCTTTATTCAAAGAGAGTCAAGAAACAATGATCCTCCGCGATTCATTAAGATTAGGGGATTACTAGTAGTGTAAAGGGTCCTGAAACGCAATTTTTTGGGTGTGTGGTAGAGGACCCTTGCCCCTCTTTCGCAAAAAAATGGATGCGCCCCTATATATAGGGTCTGGAACGCAATTTTTTGATGCGGACAACGTAAAGGCAAGAATGTATCTAATTACTTTGGGTGACTGACTTAGCCCCTATTTAACTAAGACATTGTAATCATTAATTACTTCGGGGTCAAGTTGATTACATTTGGGTAAATTTAATTACTTCTGGGTGTCCAGAAACGCAAGGGCTACTTAGCTTGCACGAGGAGACTTCCATTCGTTAATGTCATACAGAGATCTTATCTCGAGTCGCACTCCTCTCGGACAAGCAGTAGGGTGTACCTTCAATCACTGACCGCGTGGATGGTAGGAATAACGTTGTAATACATTTGGACATGCAGTAGGGGACCTCTCCCATTGGCAAAAAGTTGGAGGTGCTCCTTGAAAATTGGGTGAGATAAGCTTGCAAGTATAAATCAATGTTTGTCAACGGTGTTAGGCGTTATTGAATTGGCATATCGGCAAGAAATTATAGCTTGGTACATATCGAGTTAGCCGTATGTATAGGAAGTTATTATTTTTTATCGATTTGGTTGTATATACTGTATCATTATGTGTCCAAGTCAACGTTATTATTATATTTATATGTATTATGAATTTACATATTAGGACGATTTATATATAAGGAACATTACATCAATCTATTTTGATCATTTTAAGAGCGGTTGCAGTGTTTACGTTTCACGTAATTTTTCAATACATACGACAATGGAGAATGAAACATGTTCAAGTTTATTATTAATTTATTTATTACATGGGTAAATGGGAACCTTTACATGTTAGGAACATTTACATATTAGGAATTTTCAGAGCATAAAACCTGACGATATGGACGTACTTTCGTTATTCACCTAACTCCACGCGCTAAAGACAGTCTTACCTGACTTGCGTCTCTTCCATGTTAAATCCATTTGTACATCGACATCATCATCACCCAAGACACATTGCTTCCTCTTTTTAGTGACGATTGTGCACGCATCGATACAGTATCGTTTGTTTTTACATTTACCGAGGAAATTCTTAATAGTACGTACAGTTTGAAGCTGGCATGTTTGCGCGGGAATGTTGTGTATGGTCTCAAAGTGTGTGTAGGTTTTTCTGATTATGTATGTCTCTGTATTGTTCATGTCTGATTATGGCTTGTGTCTGTTAATTGACACTCTTAGCTACTGATTTAGTGGCGTCGTACTCGAGCAACATGCTGCCACACTTCGGATGCAAGCAAATTATTTTACTCTGGATGTCGCCGACAGTTTCGCTTTTCAGTAGCCCCAGCTGTCCTTTCTTCGTTTCATAGGCACGCTTGCGCGCGAATGTTATGTATGGTCTCAAAGTGTGTGTTGTATTCTGGTTATATATATCTGTATTGTTCACGCGCATGAATGTTGTGAATGGTCTTAAAATGCGTGTATGCTTTCTGATTATGAATGTCTCTGTATTATTCATGTTTGATTTTGGTTTGAGTCTGATAATTGACACCCTAAGCCACTGATTTTGTGGCGTCGGACTCGAGCAACATGCTGTTACACTTTAAATGCAAGCAAATGATTTCATTCGGGCAGTCATCGGCTGTTTCGCTTTTCAGTTTTCCCGGCTGTCTTTTCTTCGTTTAATCGTACAATGGATGATTTTTTTCGGGTAGTTGGAGAAGCCCATGTATTCAGCCAGAAGAGCTTGCCACACTTCCGCCTCAAAGTCGACCACACCTATGAACTGAAGCAGAAACGAGGCTGTGTCCAAGTTGATGAGCGAGACGTTGTCACCGTAGCGGGGTTTCAGTGTATCATATAAGAAGATTTGGAAGCTTTGTTTGGAGTTGATGAAGTATATATCTATTATACCATAGGTAACCGAGTGCAATTTCAATTGCATAATATCTATAGCATTTCAATGCTAACCATTATGTATTGCGATTCATTGCAAAACATGCTGCATATCTGCAATTTCTTCATCGTACAAGGGATGATTTTTGGGGTAGTTGGAGAAGATCATGTATTCAGTCAGATGAGCTTGCCGCACTGCCGCCTCAATATCGGCCATACCTTTGAACTGGAATAATATATATGCATTTCAATGCTAGTCATTCGAGTTACATTTAGGATATTGCAAAAAAAGATATATAAATATATATAAAAGTTTTATTAGGGAATTACATGGGTTTATCATTTATACGAGAACATAACTATTCACTCCGAAAATTGACACGAGCAACTGTACGAAACATACGTATTGACTTTGACTTCCCTCTCTGGTCTTATCTTGATCGGAGATATCAGACCGACTCGAAGGGATCTTTATCTACGATAGGCATTATTTCTCACCTGGATCTGTCGGGTCATCATATCGGTGTAGGATTCGTCATTTGGGTGTTTTATCTCTGATCTATTGGGTTCTAGACTTTTGCCCTTAGTAAACATTTTAGATAAACGGATACCTTTGGCAGAAGTGTATGCAACACTTCCAATCCTAACCTTGTAACCAAAACTTCGTTTGCAGTCTTCTGAGAGCTTTTTCTCGACGCAAATTTTTCAATTATAGTCGCATTTTTATGTCATCGAATATTTTCAAGTTTTTTCTATCAGGCGCCAACATTAAAATTCACTATATTCCGCACAGTTCCGAAATATACATAATTCTTTATGCACTCAAACGTTTGCGACATGATTCTCTCTCTCCATGTTTCATTTCCAACAATTTTGAAACAAAGTCAGATATATGTTTTATTTTATTGTACAATTTTAAACTTCTCATACATAATACCATTTTATTACCTCATTTGATAGTTCGGTTCTTTTCAACTTCATCAGTTTTTGTTTCACATGACACCTCTTAGGTATCACTATCACACGTTTCAATTTCATTGTCACTGGTATCCATTCCACTTGAAGTATCTTACGTTTATTCCCATATTTTCATTGTATTCAATTTCGTCTAAGGTTTGGGTGTACTCCCCCCATTTCACCCAATCTTTATGCGTTCTACGTTTGGTTGTTAGTGGCGTCGCACTTTCTTTACTGCTCGCACACAGTTGAACACTGTCTATCTCATTATTTTGGAAACTCAGGTCCGGTTTATTATGTTCTATCAATACGCTCTTTTCGTCCTTAGAGCTTGTATTTTCTCGTACATTTATGCGATTATCATATCCAAGATAATGCTGACCTTTGAGATGTTGTCAAAACCCGAACGTCGATTTTGATTTGCTGATATTCATCTCCGCACTGCAAATAACACATATTCCCGCACTATCGATTCTGGTAAAATATTTCCATACCAAACTTGGCGACATTCTTCTACAACAAAAGCAGAAAGTTGACTAATTGAGAATAAATCCGATTCCAATTTTATATATACTTCAACATGAACATACAGGCTTCATGCCGACATATACCAGAACAAGCCGGCATATGTCAACATATGCCGATGTAATGTATGACGTATTCGCGGTTGATGCCGGCATATTTCGGCATATGCCAATATAATGTACGACGTATACACGGTCGATACCGGCATATGTCGGCATACGCAGATATAATGTATCGCGTATGCACGGTTGATGCCGGCATATGTCGATATAATGTATGGCGTATGCACGGTTGATGCCGGCATATGCCGAATAATGTATAGCGTAAACACGGTTGATGCCGGCGTATGCCTGAATTTTTTTCGACGCCCGGACCTTTTTTTAGTAGCCAAGTTATCACTTAAATAGACGGACTTGGCTCTGTCCGGGCGTCAAACCAAAAAGTTTGAAATTTGATGGAAAACCCTAATTTTAAATTTTGTTAGTATTTTTTTTCACCACACCTACACCCCCACACCTGCACACGCACACCTGCACGCGCACACCTGCACGCGCACACGTACACGTACACGTACATACATATGCATACATATACATAGATATACATATACATACATGTACAGACATGTACATACATATACATATACATACATATACATACATATACATACATATACATACATATACATACATATACATACATATACATACGTATACATACATATACATACATATACATACGTATACATACATATACATACATATACATACACATACATACATATACATACATACATACAAACATTCATACGCAGATGATGACCAAGGCGAGCGAAGATAGGCCTGATGTTTTGCAAAAAAAGGCATGCAATCGCATTATAATAGCTAGCTGCATGCCGAGATTGGAATCAGTGTTACGTTGAGTGTAAGTGGAGCAGGACGACTCATCCCCAAATAGACATCTATGAATGTTCACGTGGTAAAAATTAGTCTGTGTTTTGGAAGAAGAAATCTCCGAAGATGATTTGAGTCGGATCGAACAAATATTGACTAGTGCTGAAAATATCAGTTATCTCAGAATGAGTATAACAACAATGAAAACAGTGGGAGATAACATTCATATATGGATAAAGGAAAAAGGAAGTCGGCTTTGTGTAACTTATGTCGACGGGTTACAGTCGTATGGAACAAAGTTCAAGGGGAATAAGAAAGCAAATCTCGAAATTGATATACCCAAGTGGATAATCCTCATCTTGACTGTAATAAAGCTGAGAGTGGAATACGAATTTTATCTAGGAATAAAAGAAAATCTGGAACGTATGCACCAATTTCTCAATGATGAAGATCAGAATGAATTCGAATTGGAGAAGTTTTGAATAATTGGACTCACGGGAACTGAACAACCTTCGGCTTTCGCATCAAAGATATGCTGGAGTATATGAACGATTTTGAGAGGAAACTGAAACATTGTGATTATGGGTATGGTTGGATGTACGAACCATACTGTTACAAATCAAAAGAACGAGTTAGAAAATATTGATGAATCCAGCAAGATCTGTAATTAATACTAATAGTACAGTAATGAACCATGACAATCCTCAATCAAATCTTCAAAACTCAAAGGTTAAGCAATGAATTGCATACATCGTGTCAGTCGGAGGCAACATCGAATTGTCGAAATCAGTAGAAAAATATGTTTCACGGTATGGAACAAAACTCAAAATGTCGCTCATGACAAGATCAAACATTGCCATGAACCTATCTTGGGAGGTGAATGGTCTAAATGTGTTACAGATTGGTAGGCTGTGGAAGGATATGGTATAGCTTGAGACGTCGGTTGTTCGAAAGTAATGGGTTAACGTGGGTCTGTAATCTATGCTATAAGAAATAAAATTGAATGAATTTAAATCCACGAGTAATGTGTGGCGACATCTGAAACGAAGTCGTCGTCAGGAATATGAAAATTATATGAAAGATAAGGCAAATCAGCTGTGCAAGTCGTCAAAGGATGTAGTGTCAGGAGATATTGAAGTAAATGTGATAGACCGAGTATGAGACGAAGCGTTCGTTTGTGTGAAACAGGATATAAACATGAAATACTTGTAATGCTTCAAGCCATCTGAGATTGAAAATCTTCCCTCTCTGCTTACTAATATGGGTCGAGTTGACCACGAGGTAGAAATATATAATGACTGAATACCATACGTAAAGTTAAGTTATGTTAGGTTGTGTCAAATCAAAAATCAAGAATCATATGAAAAACAGCTATAACAATCAAACAACGATGAAATTATCTATGAAAACGGATGAAATTTGCTAGATCAAAATTGGAAGTGTGTATCAAAATTGCGAAGGATAGATCAAATGTAGAGTAAAGTGGAGATATTTATTATGCAATAATCATAAAACACTGAAAATCATATGCAAGCATGAAAAGTCGATCAAAAATACATTATTTCTTGGATATAATAGGTTAAGTTAGGTCACGATGATTAGTTCTTTTAACATAACATGCCTTGAAGCTGATCCACTCGATGAATAAGTATCATACGTAAGCAGGAAATCTCGAAAGATGACACGTAATTCTTGATTAAGTTGGTTAGGTTACGATGTCTAGATCTTTTAACCAAGCATGACGTAAAGCTGTTCCACATTAAATATCTTGTAACAAAATAAAACAAGGGATTTTATTCATATGAGGTAAAAATGCCTCGATGTTAACCGATCCTGTATATGCATACAAAATGTGTGTGTGTATATCTACATCATGCCGGCATCAGCCATGTATTATACCGGCATATGCCGACATCAACCGTGAATACGCCTACATTTTTCCGGCATATGCTAGAATATGCCGGTTTCAACCGTGTATACGCCATACATTATATCGGCATATGCCGATACATGCCGGTATCAAATGTGTATACGTCATACATTATATCGGCATATGCCGGCATCAACCGTGTATACGCTATGCATTATATCGGCATATGCACACATATGCCGGTAAATGTCGGCATCAAGCCTATATGTTTAGGTTAAAGTATATGTATAAAATTGGAATCAGATTTATTCCCGATTAGTTAACGGTCTGCTTTTGTTGCAGAAGGATGTTGCCAAGTTTGATATGGAAATATTTTACCAGAAAGGATAATGCGGAGGTATGTGTACTTTGCAGTGCGAAGACAGAATGAAGCAAATCAAGATCGATGTTCGGGTTTTGGCAGCATCTCAAAGGTCAGCATTATATCGAATATGATAATCTTAAAAATGGACGAGAAAATACAAGCTATAGGAACGAAAAGAGCGTATTTGATAGAACATAATGAACCGCACCCGAGTTTCCGAAATACTGAGATAGACAGTGTTCAACAGGGTGCGACCAGTAAAGAAAGTGCGATGCCCTTAACATCCAAACGTGGAACGTATAAAGATTGGGTGAAATGGGGGGAGTACACCCAAACCCTAGACGAAATGGAATATAATTAATGCATGGGAAAAACGTGGGATACTTCAAGTGAAATGGATACCAGTGACAGTGATATTTAAACGTGTGATAGTGATACCGAGGAGGTGTCATGTGAAGAAAAAACCTGCTCAAGTTGAAGGAAACCGAATTATCAAATGAAGTAATGAAATAGTATCAAGTATAAGAAGTGTAAAATTGTACAATACAATAAAATGAATATCTGACTGTTTCAAAATTGTTGGTAATTAACATGAAGAGCGAGAATCCTGTCTCAAACGTTTGAGTCCAATGAGAATTATGTATAATTCAGAACTGTGCGGGAATATAATGAATGTTAATGTTGGTGCATGTATGAAAAAAACTGAAATTATTCGATGTCATAAACATGCGACTAGAATAAAAAAATTAGCGTCAAGAAAAGCTCACTGAAGACTGGAAACCAAGTTTTGGTTACAAGGTTAGGATTGGAAGTGTTGCACACTATTCTCCCAATGGTATCCGTTTATCTAAAACGTGCACTAAGGGCCATAGTCTAGAACCCAATAGATCAGAGAAAAAAACACCCAGATAATCCGACAGCTCCAGGTGCGAAATAATGCTTATTTAAGATAAAGATCCCTTCGCGTGGGTCTGATATCTCCGATCAAGATAAGACCAGAGAAGGAAGTCGAAGTCAATTCGTATGTTTCGTACAGTTGCTCGTGTCGATTTTTGGAGTGAATAATTATATTCTCGTATGAATGATAAACCCATGTAATTCCATAATAAAAACGTGTTACAAATTTAAAATAAATAAAAAATATATCATATAAATCTTTGTTTGCAATATCCTAAATTTAACTCGAATAGCTAGCATTGAAATGCATATATTCAACATGACTTTCAATGAATTGCAATACAGAATAGCTAGCATTGAAATGCGTTAGATATTATTCAAGTTCAAAGGTATGGCCGATATTGAGGCGGAAGTGCGGCCAGCTCCTCTGGCTACTTACATGGTCTTCTCCTACTAGCCCAATAATCACCCCTTGTACGATGAAGAAATTGCAGACATGCAACATGACATGCAATGAATTACAATACAGAATGACTAGCATTGAAATGCGATAGATATTATGCAATTGAAATTGCACTCAGCTACCTAAGGTACCATAGGTATATATCTCATCAACTCCAAATAGAAATTAAAGCAAAAGTCTACAGCTTCTTCTATGATACACTGAAATCACGCTACGGTGACAACGTCTCGCTCATCTACTCGGACACAGACTCGTTGCGTCTCCAGTTCATAGGCGTGGTCGACATTGAGGCGGAAGTGTGGCAAGCTCCTCAGGCTGGATACATGGACTTCTCCAACTACCCGAAAAAATCATCACTTTTACGATGAAACGAAGAAAGAACAGCTCGGACTACTGATAAGCAAAACAGCCGACGACTACTCTAGTGAAATCATTTGCTTGCAACCAAAGTGTAACAGCATGTTGCTCTAGTCCGACGCGACAAAATCAGTTTCTAAGGGTGTCAATTACCAGACACACGTCAACACCAGACATGAACAATACAGAGACATACATAACCAGAAAACATGCACACACTTCGAGACCATACACAACATTCACGGGCATGCACAATACAGACATATATAACCAGAAAACATGCACATACTTTTAGACCATACACAACATTCGCGCGCAAGCGTGCCTATGAAACTAAGAAAGAACAGCTAGGGCTACTGAAAAGCAAAACTGTCGACGACTACTCGAGAGAAATCATTTGCTTGCATCCAAAGTGTAACAGCATGTTGCTCTAGTCAAACGCCACAAAATCAGTTGCTAAGGGTGTCAAATACCTGACACAAGCCAAGATCAGACATGAACAATACAGAGACATACATAACCAGAAAACATGCACACACTTTGAGACCATACACAACATTCACGCGCATGAACAATACAGACATATATAACCAGAAAACATACACACATCTTGAGACCATACACAACATTCGCGCGCAAGCATGCCAGCTTCAAACAGTACGTACTATTAAGAATTGCCTCAGTAAATTTGAAAACAAACGACACTATTTCGATGTGTGCACAACTCTTGCCTATGGGCATCCAGACATTTCCCAAAAGAACATTAAAGTTGAACCTACCGTCACTAAAAAGAGGAAGCGATGTGTCTTGGTATGCATGTCGATGTAAAAATGGATTCAACATGGAAGAACCGCAAGCCAGGTGAGACCGTCTCTGACGCGTGGAGTTAGGTGAACGACGAAAGTACGTCTATACCTTCAGGATTTATGCTTTAAAAAATCCTATTATGTAAATGTTTCTTATATGTAAATGTTCCTATTTAACCATGTAATAAATAAATAATAAACTGAAACATGTTTCATTGTTCATTGTCGTATGTATTGAAAAACTACCTGGAACGTAAACACTGCAACCGCTCCTACAATGATGAAGAGATTGATGTAATATTCCTTATAAATAAATATTTCTAACATGTAAACTTGTAATATATATAAATATAATAATAACGTTGACTTAGGCACAATAATACATTATATACAACCAAATCGATTAAAAAGAATAACTTCCTTCACCTACGGCCAAATCGATATGTACCAAGCTATCATTTCTTGCGGATATGCCAATTCAATAACCCTTAACACCGTGGACGAACATTGATTTATACGAGCAAGCTTATCTCACCCAATTTTCCAGGAGCGCATCCAACTTTTTGCCGAAGGGGGAGGTCCCCTACTGCATATTTGCATGTATTAAAGCGATATTCATCCCAGTCACGCTGCAACTGATTAAAGGTACACCCTACTGCATACCCAAATGTCTTATAACGATATTCCTACCACCCACGCGGCAAGTGATCGAAGGTTTACCCTACTGCTTGTCCGAGAACATGCCGACTCGAGATAAGATCTCTGTTTGTTATTAACGGATGGAGGTCTCCCCGTGCGAGATAAGTTGCCCCTGCGTTTCTGGACACCCAAAGGTGATTAAATTGACCCAAATGTAATCAACTTGACCCTGAAAGTTATTAATAATTGCAATGTGTAAGTTACATAGGGGCTAAGTCGGACACCCAAAGTAATAACATACATTCTAACCATTACTTTGTCCGAATAAAAAAATGGCGTTACATGACCCTATATCCAGGAGCGCATCCAACTTTTTGCCGAGGAGGAGGGGGGGGGGAGCTCCTCTACCCCACCCCCCAAAACATGTTTTTCAGGACACTTAACACTTGACGCGAGTCATCCGTGATGGAGGACTCTACCGGCATGCAAGAGGTAAAATAAACAATTCACGACAGAATTGATTTCTGCTAAGAGCTTAGTTTCTCGGAGGTAAAGGAGAAGTTTTTCCACACCGACTTGCTTCAGAGGGAACTCTCCAAGCGTTCGACGGAGTATAATAGAAGGGTCCAGGAACCGGCTCCTGGAGAAGTCGTTTATTGTTGTTGCTCAAACCCAAACTCCCGTGCGATGGAGGAGCCACGGCAGCCCACGGCCCGAGGCTCAGGTGAGAGGCCTTATATTAGGCGTGCACCCCTGAAGTAGCTGTGGCTGTATCGCGGGCGCTCCCACAGATCATGCACTAACGTGATGTTATGGTGGAGCCTGCTGGGTGCGGTGGCTGGGCAAGACGTCACGACGCGCTTGACCGTATTTGGTGAGACCCGACACCGCATACCGAGATCGGAAAGGACATTTCCCTGTCTATTCCGGTTTGACTGTAGGCCATGTGGTGCCCGCACCGCATCCTCGACAGGTAGACCCTGTCATCTCTGAGCAACCCTAACTCCTCCACCTCCACCCCAGGCAGGTGACTGTGCAGGATCGTGTTGACTCTATGTTTACCTAATGCAAGAGCTGTGAAGTGTGTGTGTATCTGTTGGTGCATAGATGTGTTATCTGTAGGTTCCGGAACGGTCGAGTGAAGAGAACCGATGTTTGGTGCCGGTGTGTTATGTAGGCGTCGGCTGGTTGGACGGGGTTCAGTAGATTGTAGCAGAGATGTGCTGGATCTAAAATCCTGTTAAAGAATTAGGTCCCTCTCATATCATGATGATGTTTGAGATTGAGGACCTTAGTTTCTTTATGCAAGTGCGGAATGGGTGTGGTCTGTGTGCATCCCGTTGCGATGCGCTAGGCCGTGTTCTGTATCCTTTGTAGGGAGTTAATGTGTGTGAGTGCAGGGGCAGATTTGATTTGGGCCTCATTTCCACCTGAGCTTCTACGTGAGTCATAATAGGCTCCCCGTAGAGCGCGACCGTCGTTGATTCAGGTAGGTTCGCACGGCCTCGCGTGCGAAAATAGTAGTCATGTCAAGATGAAGTCAGTACATATTTCAATTGTGGCATATTCGCTTACTAGCGCGTACGAGAGAGTAAAGAGTTAATGCGTATCTTCGGAAAATGTGTCGTTATTTCTGTGCGTAATGGGGTGGAGAGACCACCTCATTTGCACAGGTGTTTGAGGCTTAGACAGCTTCGTATAGTCCGGTGTGTTTTCCGATGCAGGGTCAGAGGACCAAGTGGTATTTGCGTAGGAGATTGCGGAAGGGATGAATTGTTTTTCCAATGTCGTAATTGATTCCTTGGAGTGACCGTAAGAGGTTGTAGTGAGTACCCGAGACACGTTCAGTCTGGGTATGGCTTTGGTGCCGATGTTCATTGTGTGAGTCTTAAATGTCATCCCAAAGTCATAGAATACCCCAAGGATAGTTGTAGTGAGGCTTTGGAGTTTTTGCGATGTTCAATGTTATCCGGTGTTGATAATATGATGGATGAATCGCTTGCGGACTCCTTCATTCACGTCGCTTGTCGAGGGCGTCGGCGTGGACGGAGCCTGTGCGCTACCCGGGCCCCTGGCCTAACGATAAAACCAGACACCAGAGCAACAAAAGATTACACCCCCCCACCCTTGGTCAGCACAACAACCCAAAACCGATGACAAACAAGTCCTACTGAAACCTTTTTTTACACAAACTTCACATTCACATCACCCTACGCCAGGAAACAAAACTTAAACAAGACCTTACATCAGCTCCAACCCAGCAACGCTCCCTCTGAAGGTTGTCCTAGCCACCGGTGGGACAACCTTCAGCTTCCCAACTTTGGGTGGGACGCTGAAGGTGGTCAGATCTATTACAGCAGGAAGGCTTCGACTTTGATTCGTTTGGGCACCTTGACTGTTGTGAGAACAAGATTCAAGAAGCGATATGGTCAATAAATTGTAGAATCAAATGGTTTTATATAAAGTAACCAAAATAAGCAGAAAAGATGAAAATATAATATTAACAAATATAAATAAGATAAAATATGCAGGGTGGTACAAAAGATTGAAGTAGCAGAGAAACATAAGAGGAAAAATAAACAGAGAAAAATACAAGATAAAATAAACAGAAATATAGGAAATTATGAAATAAAAATAAAAACAAACGGAAAAAAAGTATTGGAGGAAGCGTTTAAAGATAAGTGGAGATTTACGATAGTGAAGTTTTAACAAACCAAACCAGGGAAGAGGGGTAAACAGGGTGAAAGCGTAACCAGGGAAGGCGACCCATGTTGGGTCGCGTCTCAGTGCGACCCGTGAACCAGTAGTCAAGAGGGGGATGTATACCCTGGAACTTGTACACATTTTGGAGCTTTGATGCGAAGAACTGTATCTGATGGTATTTCCACAATTCGTATTCTCATTGGTTGAGAAATTATGTCTGCGAAAATCTTACAAGGAATAAGTCTTGGGAGCCGCAAAAAAACAGACGATGAAGAGGCACTCGTATTACGTTAGTTGAAAGCGTTATGGTAGGTCCTACTACGTAGGATATTTTGTATGGAAGCCTTTTCCCCAAATATGCCCTACGGGGTTGAGACGTGGGGGGCGAGAGCGGAAAGAAGTCGAGCGTTTTCTATATGTAATGATCGAGATGAATGGACGGAGTTATGTGGAGGGATAAGAATAATATTTACGTGGTTTGTAGTGGTGTGCATGCATATATTTTTACATGTTGTAAGTTGCTTGTGTAGCATGCTTTCTGTATTCATAGTCTCGTTGGATAACTAACCGATGTAGATTCACAAGGTCTACCCCTCCTGCATGGCAAGTGAGGCAAAAATGACCGGATTGGCTTCTTTTTCATGCGCGATAACATTGTCGCCCGAGCAATGAACTGTTGTTAACCTTTTGAAGTAGTAGTAGTAGTTTCTGTGTTCCATCTGAGCCCCAACGCGATTAACCTATTGAAATGAAGTTGAAAAATAAGAAGAAGTCTAATAATTTGGAAACCCGGTGAACGTTTGGAAATCAGTTCATTATCAGAGCTTGCGTTTGATCTGGCTGCTGCTCAACACTTCATTATTGATGAAGCTAGCTTCCTTTGATGCGGCTGTCTTACTTGGATCAATTTTAAGGAAGCAGCAACTGGCGTTTCTTGGGTCATGGGTGTCTGTCAAGGAACGATTCCTGGAAGAAATCTTCCATTCTCGAGTGGATGATGTGTGGGCCGCAGTCTAGGTTGCTGAATATGCGAGGTGTACTGGTGAACTTCGTCCATGAACTGGGGTTCTATGTTTCGGATAACTTTGAACCTTCGTATCTGATCTGTAATGTATGGCAACACGCTCGTAAACTAAGAGTAGTGAACGAAAAGACGTGTGGAAGAAAGCTGGAGTCAACGGTGGGTTACTAACGAGGATGTCTTCAACAGAGGCCGTGCCAGGTGCGGAGGTGTGTAGTAGTGTGCAAGATATCTCTCTACTTGATAAGTAGTTTGTTTAGCATGCCCTCTAAATTCCCGGTCTCGTTGGGTAGCTGCACATTTCAGATTCACAATGTCTACCACCCTGCAAGACCAGTGCGAATTCAAACAGGGATGGTGAAGAAGTTGCAGGACAGATTAGATTCACGTGATCCGAGGTAGTTCAAACACATGAAGCGGATGTAGGACGGGAGATGGTGAAAGCGGAGGCTATTGGGCGTTGGCCTAAAGGAGGACTAGAGTTTGGGTGGATGGAGTAAAACAGGCTATTGGGAAGATTGATATCAGTGTAGTGGTAGCGAGAGAGCGTAAAATGGACAGAAGTGAGTGGAGAATGGGTGAGTTTTGATGCAGCTCTGATGTGCTCTGTATCCTTTAGAGTCTCGTTGAGAAATGGGATGCGAGTGGGTGGGGAGGACCCGGCAATCATGACGCAGCAGGGGTAAGCCAGTGAAAGCCCTCGGGGCCCAGCTGCTGACACTGATCTCGACCTCCCTCCTGACTGAAGTGAGTGTCACACTCGTGTTCCTGGCTGGATCAATTAACGTAGAAGACATAGATTTTGGTATGTGTACGGATGCATGAGACGAGTGTGAGGCGTAATGCGACCGACTAAATTTTCCGACAATGCAATACTTATGTAAATATTATCAATTATGCATGAACGTTTGCGAAAGATTGTTCAACAATGACAATTTCTTTACCCACCAGGAGTGGGTTCTTCAATATTTATAACAGGAATGCTGTTTTTCCTCCTGTTAGGCTTTTCAAAGATGAAGTGTGCCGTCGTATTGCCCAGTCCAAGCCTGGCTTCCTGAATTTTCTTTGGATAAACAGCTGCGCAAACATTTTGATGCCCATTTCCGGTAAAGGAAGCCCTTCTTTTAATGGAATCCAGGTTGTCTTCGTTGTGAGATCCACGTGTGTCAGCGCTGGCACACCACTTGGAGAAGTTTTCATTGTGAAGGAAGGGCGAACACGACGATTTGGTGTCGCTTCGACCTGTCGCCGCTTCTTCACTAGGGACATTTTTGTTGTCGAAGTTGCTGAACAGGAATCGCTCCTCCTTTAGCTCGTCCTCAACACAGGGCGACAAGGAAGGCTGCCGGAGAGAAATCTAAAAGAGGATAAACGTTTATATAGTCGATTGACGAACATAGTGGATCATTAATAATTTTGTAACATAGTTCAGACACATGGTTATGACTAACGAGACTAGTGTATCTGGCTACCGAGAATAATAATCATAATAGAACAACAACTCTGGAGATTCAGTTTGGAACAGCCTTTTTTTTTGCTTTTCGTGTATTTAAGAGTAATCTTTTGAAGTCACCTAACCTCCCATGCTGGCTTCAAGGGAGACGGTCCCCCCAAAGATTTGCGGCGAGGCAGTTCGGATGCTGCGACCAGCAGCGCAGAGCTCCTGCCGCCCGAAGGCGTAGCCAGAGACGCCCTTCGAAGGCCAGACGTGAGAATGCTGGCGGAAGAACAGAGATGAGGCTTGGGCCTAAAAGATTTACAACAGAGGATGCTGAGCAACTTAAAAAAACAATTTCAAATTTGATCGACTTCTAATAGCTTTCACCCAAGATCTACAGAGAGTGTCGTACGGACATCCATATTTAAATCAATAATAATCACCATTAAAACTCACAGACATGAGAGTTAACAAACTTTTAGATTTCATTAGGTTAAATGATCTGGTATAACAAATCCGTTTCGAAATTCGTATAATTGTTGCGAGTGCAAACGTGAACTCCCAAGTTTGTTTGCAACTTGGGCGAAGTCACTTTCCCAGGT
>SDVV010007259.1:0-17897 GCA_016164225.1 Gammarus roeselii
TCTTTACAGTATGATTTTCCTTTATGCATGTAGGCACATAGAAGGTATCTATGTGCATGTGTGAGCACGCGTGTCACTAACTTACCTGCTGTTGTCGTGTTGGTTTTGCCTGCTTACTGACACTACGTTGGTTTTGCCTGCTTACTGCCTATACGTTTGTTTCTAGGTGCCTAATTTAAACGGTTTGGTTAGAATAACTTGATAACATTGTTTCTGTGAAACCATAATTTCACCATCGAGGACCTCGATAAAGAGTATGGTATTTAATTTTTGTTATGTGTCGTCTTCTAGTATGGCTCCCTTTGAGTGTGATGTACGTGCGCGAAGTCGCCAAACGATGCAACTTCGAGTTGGCATTGAACGCAATCTGACCCGCGTACGCACTGATCAATTGCTATACTAACTTGTAGGTGGCAGTTGGTACTCCTCTATGCCTTGTGGCTCGTTTCTGTAAACTGAATGACAAGTGTAGCAACTCCATCATGCTTGAATCTAATCGGGTGACTTGAGTAGTATATATTGCCCAATGTTGAACTGCCTTAAAAGCTGCAGTAACGATGATTCTGTTATTATTGATGCTCCCTGCTGCAGAGCCATCATGGGAGAGTTACGGAACGTGTCTCATAAGGACTGGCAGTTGGGCAAGACCAAGATTTTCCTTCGTCAGCGGGTGTATGAGCCCCTGGAGGACATTCGCTCCACTAGGGTGGTGAAGGCCACGCAAAACATACAGACCTGGTGAGTCCTAAAACCGGCTGTCCTCTCCAACCACACCCTAGTATTTCCATCTTTTCTTGGTTATTTTCTTCGAAGGATTCACCAAAACTAGCTGGCATCTTCATCAATATTGTAACATTACACTAGTAAGTCTAGTTCCACCTGTTTGAAAGCTTTGCGCTCCACTGGGCGCATTAAAACTGTTCATGCTGAATTATTCAATGCATCATCTTCTTTGCATTGCCCCTGTTATTCTTCCGTTCATGATGTTCTCATGCTTGAGTTTTCTAATTGCAGACCTCATGCATGAGAATATTGTTCCTCATGTCTCCGTTCTTCTAACTGTTCAAACACAAATGTTGCTTCATACTGTTTATTTCATCTTCAGATATGGTCACAAATGATCCATTCAATAGCTACATCTAAATCTCGAGTTTTTATGTTAGATTTTCCTTAATCCTAGTGCCTTATTAGCAGCAGATTGTCGTTCACCCATAGTCAACCCGCCTAATGCCCCTCGTCCTCAGGTACCGGTGTCACCAGCACCGTCGCCGCTTCGTCCGGTGGCGCGCCGCGGCGTACGTCATCCAGCGCCAGTACCGCGCCTGGCAGCTGCGGCTCCTCTTCATAAGGCGACGACGGGCCGCCATCGTCATACAGTCATATGTCAGGGGCATGTTTGCCAGGGAGGTGCGTTTTGGGCATGTTTGCCAGGGAGGTGGGTCATGAGACATGATGACCATGGAGGTGGGTCATTGGGCATGTTCGCTTGCTAGGTACGTCATGGGCATGATGGCCAGGAAGGTACTTTGTGTGGCATGTTTGCGAGCGAGGTGGGTCAAGAGGCATGTTGGCCAGGGTGATAAGTCAGTGCTCTCTATGTTGGTCAGAGAAGTGCGTCAGTGGCATGTTGACCCAAGAGGTGCGTCAGAGGCATATCGACCAGAGTGGTGCGTCAGAGGCATGTTGGCTAGAGAGGTGCGTCAGAGGCGTATTGGCTAGAGGTGCGTTAGTGGCATGCTGACCAGAGAGGTGCGTCAGAGGCATGTCGGCCAGAGCAATGCTTCAGAGGCATGTTCGCTAGAGAGGTGCGTCAGAGGCGTGTTGGCTAGAGAGGTGCGTCAGAGGCTTGTTTGCTAGAGGTGCGTCAGTGGCATGCTGACCAGAGCGGTGCGTCAGAGGCATGTTCGCTAGAGAGGTGCGTCAGAGGCGTGATGGCTGGAGAGGTGCGTCAGTGGCATGCTGACCAGAGCGGTGCTTCAGAGGCATGTTCGCTAGAGAGGTGCGTCAGGGGCATGATGGCTAGAGTTGAGACATTGGCATGTTCGCCCAAGAGTTGCGTCAGGGGTATGTTGACAGAGAGTTGCGTCAGGGCATGTTGTCCAGAAAAGTGCGTAAGGGGCATGTTGTCCAGAAAGGTGCGTAAAGGGGCATGTTTGCCAGGGAGGTACGTCACACAGCATGTCCGATAGGGAGATCCATTCAGAGCATGTTCGTCAGGAAGGTGCGTCCGGGACATGTTGGCGAGCTGTTTGCGTCAAAGGTGTTTTGGCAAGGGAGGTGCGTCAAGAGCGGTCTTCACAATAAGTTTTAGCGGCCTGCCTCCTTAATAACACTGGTTATAAAGCCGCCCATAGTCACGGCCTAACCGGATAGGTGAACTCCTAATAGTCCTTCAGACTCATCTACTCTTAACTCCTCACTATCTATCTTTCTCTATTTCTTCCTAATTGCACTCCTCCTCCCAATTTCCCTCTAGGCAACTGTTAGGTTCACGGGCTGCACGAAGATCGTGGTCTGACCGGGGAGGGGGGGGGAGGGGTGGTGAACACTCATATTTCCCTTCCTCAGACTCCCATCTTCTTCAGCCTTCACTATCTCCTTTTTTCCCCCATTGTATTTACTTGATTGTTGTTTAACTCATTTACATCTCATGTTTAGTTCAATTTTTTTTAAACTTATCACATTCTCTCAATAGTTGTTACACACAAACGCCTGCATACGCGCACTCAGACACGTACACACCAACACACACACAGGCCTTCACGATTTTCCTTTCGGGTGGCCAATAACAGCCAAGTTGCGCTCTTTCTTTCATGCAACATTTTTTCCTACTCCACTTTTTCACCATTCCATTCCTACTGTTCTCATGCGTGAGATTCCCTACACAGAGTATAGATCTCATGCATGGGATCCTCGTTTTCTGTCTCTTCTTCATCTTCTCCTTCAGCAGGTGATGAGGCGCATAGCCCTTGCCACCTTGATAACGATTGCGAAATTTTGAGGCTTTAGAGCTGGATAGGTAGTGTATAATTTCTTCTTACTGCCCTCGAGGATGTGCTGGGACCATACGGCCTCAGCACCTTGGGAGTTCCTGTGCCTCCTGTGGCTCTCGTGCATACCATTGACGATCTCCGTGTAAAGGACATTGACTTGGTGCAGTAGGAGACCTAACTCGAAAATAATGACTAACTTCATGCAGCACTGTTTGCTGTTTTGACGTTTGGCGCGAGAATGACTCTGGCTCCAGCACGCTAGAAAGCGGCTGATACACCCCCAGGTGTCAACATCTTAATCTTTGGTGATTTGCTTGGTGCGTTCTAAACCCTGGAGACCATCAACAATTGCCACCCTATCGTTTCAGCAATCATGCGCTGGCTTGTATGATTATCCTTCAGAAACAAGAACGTTCGTTTGTGCTGGGTTCCGGGCCACTGTGGGGTTGTGAGCAACGAACTTGCAAGCGAAGCGGCGCGAAGAGCTGCAGCGGCGGTTGACTCAGCAGAACACCGTCCACTTTCGTGCAAAGTTTCACTCAACAATCAAATGAGCGGGCGAAATGAATGGAACATGGAGTGGTCTGATATTCCAATGCTAACTAAATTGCACACAATCGAAGACGGACCTACACCTTGAGCCTTTTCAAGCAGCAGATCTCGACGGGCTGAGATAATTCTATGCCGATCGAGAATTGGACATGGTGGACTAACGCACAGACACCGAATGCAGGCGTCGCCACCCCCATACTGCATGGACTGTTTAGTCCCACTTACAATAGCCCATGTCGTAGCAGAACGCCCAACCTGGACGGAATGTCCAACAGTTCCAAGTCACGACCCAGCACACTCGCGTTCACCTCCGATGAACACTCCATCCATTTAGAGGTTGAACAGTCAGGGAGACATCACGCAGCCTTGTCTCAGTCCCACTTTCACTGTAAACCAATCACTCACCTCTCTTCCCACTCTGACACATGCTCGGCTGCCAGCATAGAAACGCTGCACCGCTTTCAACAGATATCCGCCCACTCCATACAAACGCAACATCCTCCACAGCGCTTCCCTGTCAATCCTGTCGTATGCCTTCATCAGATCCATGAAGGCCCAGAACACATCTTTTTTCCTATGGCAAGGTACTTCTCACAGACCTGTCTCGCTGCAAAAATCTGATCGGTACACCCTCTACCACTTCTATAGCCACACTGTTCCTCTTCAATTGCGCAGTCCGTATACGTATACAGATACAGACACTAGGCCGCATCCCCAGAAAGGGGGGTAGCTTACGGCAAGGCGCACCCCACACCCTCACACTCACACAACTTAGCCCTTTTGTGCTCAATGGTCCGGCCGGTACCCCCTCAACATACACTCTGGTTCACGAGTGCAGTCCGAGGATCCGTCGTCAGCAGCAGGGCCCGACAGTTTCACTGGTTTACCCCCGCCGCGTAATAATGGACGGGCCCCCCCACCCACGACCATCCCGACAGCGGGGTGCGAAGGGCGGGTAAGCACATCAGAGCAGCGTCAAAAATCAACCATTCACAACCATTCTCCACTCACGCCTGTTCATGCACGCTCTCTCGCCACTTCCTCCGCATTCATCACCCTTTTCACCAAATTCCCTTCATCCATCCTCTCCATGTGCCCAAACCACCTCAGAACACACGAATCCACTCTGTCGTCCAACTTCTTCACCATCTCTGTTCTGTTTCGAACCACGTCGTTGGTAATCCGGTTTCTCAGCGTTACTCCAGCCATGCTCCTCAAACATTTCATCTCGAATACATTCAACCTTCTTCTCTCCTCTGCTCTCACCCCCCAAGCCTCAGCTCCTTATAGCACAGTTGGGACAACAACACCGTCATACAGCCCTCTGTTTTCTTTCATCCCCAACGTCCTACAGCTCATTTCACTCTTTAGTGCACCCAACACTTAACATCCCTCCTTCACTCGCGCCTTCACTTCAGTTTCCACTAGTTCAGTTATCTCCGCATGGGAGCCCAGATACTTAGAACACTGAACTTCCTCCATGAGCTCTCCATTTAGGGTGACACTAATTTTGCTTTTGATCAGCAGTCCGTACAGTCTAAATCCTTTTGATGCGCACTCTTCCGTACAACTTACCAACCACACATAAGCCTGATACCTCTCGAGTTGCAGCATTCATTTTTATCTCCTTTGCCCTTTTATAGCGGCACAATGCAGGCACTGCGCCACTCAATCGGTACCACGCCTGTCACAAAACACAAATTCAGTAACCTCTCCAACCATTCGACAATCGATACTTCATCCTTCTTCTGGCACTCGTTCGCAACGCCATCCAAACCAGGGGCTTTCCCTGCTTGCATCACGTCCACCGCCTTCTGCACCTCTTCCCTGGTAATGTCCGCCACAAGTCTTTCTCCCAAAACTGGCATCCGAGCACCACCACCCACAGCAACAATGTCAGCCTCTCTGTCATCCTCGACATTCAACAACTCATCAAAATACTCGGCCCACCTCTTCCGTACATTACCACTTTCCAACAACAACTGGCCGTTTTCATCTTTCACCACTTCATCTTTTCCGGTCTCTCCCTTCCTCACACTTTTTACCTCTTTCCAGAACATCTTTTTGTTCTTAAAATTCTGGCACAACCATCTGCCCCACCTTGCATCAGCGTTCCTTTTGGCTCTCCTCACCACCCTCTTCACCTCGCTTCTCCTCTCTTTGTAGCTTCCATAAGCCACCACCGACTTCACCTGCAACCACTCCTCAATCGCTCCTCTTTTCCGTGCCACCGCCAGTTTGACTTCCTCGTTCCGCCACTCGCAACCTTTCCTTCTGCACCCGCCCACACGGCGCGCACCACACTCCTTCTTCGCACATCTCAGCAACGCATCCCTTAGCGCCTCCCATTCTTCCTCCAGATCTCTCAGGTTCTGTCCTCTCACGTTGTTATATTCTTCCCTCAACGCCTGCTGGAACTCCTCGGCTCTACTTCTCACATTCAGTCCACTCACTTTCACTACCTATCTTCCTCCTCCCACTCGTTTGTTGCCCTTCCACTTCTGCTCCACTCGTAATCTACCTTCCCCCAGTAGATGGTCAGACACTCCTCCACCCTCCCCTCTCAACACCCACACATCCAACAGCCTCCCCACCACTCGCCTCGATATCAGCACAAACTCCATCAGTGCTCTCTCCACCATGGGCCATCCTCACCTATGTGTACTTGTGAAAATCTCGCTTCTTGAACAAACGGTTCCCGACCACTAACTCCTGCTCCATACATTGACCTATCAAGTTTTCCATACTGTCATTACTACCGAGAACGCCATACCTTCCTATCACATTCTCCACATCTCCAACTCTCGCATTAAGGTCACCCAGTACAACTACATTATGCCTCCAAAACTCTCAATACACTACTCAGGTCAGTCCAGAATTGCTCCCTCTCCTCTTTTTTCCTCTCGCTGCCAGGTTCGTAAGCACTCACAAATACCCATCTTTCTACGCCCAACTTCACTTTCAACCACATCAATTTTGAGGACACCTCCTTCCACCCGGTAACGCTACTAGCCAACCGATCACTCCATATCAAAACCACACCTCCTCGTGCCCAACCTTCCTCCATACCAGACTTTCTTCCACTTACCACACCAAACTCCCATTCTCCCTCACCTTTCAATTTCGTCTCACTCAGCGCCAACACATCAAACTTCCTCCTCACAAACATCTCACCCATCTCCCTCCTCTTTACATCATTCGTACTACAGCCACGCACATTCAGCGACCCTAACAATAGGGTTCGGAAAGGCGTGAGCCTCTTCTCCCTCCGCTCGTCTTGCCGTCTTTGAAAATGGGTTAAACAGAGAACGGGATTCCTAGCTTCTTCGCTCCGCCCCTTTTAATCGCCTTTTACGACACGCAGGGGTTACGGTAGCACTACCCCCCCTAGGCACCTGTTAGGTTCACGGGCCACACGGAGTCACGGCCCAACCGGGGGAGTGAACACCCTTATTTCCCTTCAGACTCTCCTCTTTTTCACCCTCAACTTGAATATCGAAAAAGAAGACAAAACAAAGACTAACTTGATGCAGCACTGTTTACTGGTTTGACATTCGGCGCCTGAAGGACGATGACTCCAGCGCGCTAGAAAGCCGTGTCACTCTAATCTAATCTACGGTAGCACGATTCTACTCCTGGCTACGGGGCGCCCTTTTAGTCGCCATCTACGACACGCGGTGGATACGGTAGCAAGATTCTAATGCCACGGCTACAAGGCTGCTGTAAGCCAATCATGCTGTAAGCCAAAACTAATCCGATGACTTGATGCAGCACTAGTTGCTGGCAAAACGCCCGGCGTCAGAAGAACTCCAGTGCTCTAGAAAGCCTTGTCATTCTAATCTAATCTGTACTTCCATAGTCTATTCATGGCAACATACACCTCTGGCCTTGTCTGCAGGTTGCGAGCGCCTTGCGAGAGATGCGGCGCTTGGAGGAGGAGCAGCGGAGACGGGAGCGCCTGGAAGAGGAGAAGAAGGCGCGGCAGGTGGAGGCCGCGCAGCAGGCGGAGCTGGAGCAGGCAGAGAGGTGAGGCGGGGCCACACGTATGAATATAATCAGTGTTCTTGGTCTTTGTTCTTTCTTAGCCCCTATTACGTCCGGTGCAAGCCCCTATATTAGACCTACACCCCTGCGAAATTTGATGTCCTGCGAGGGCTCTTACAGATCACGCACCGACGTGATTCTATGATTGAGCCTGCGAAGTTCAATAGCTGGCCTGATTCGGTCTCACTTGACGCGCTCGCTCTCACAGATCACGCACCGATGTTATTTTATGATTGAGCCTGCAAAGTTCAATTGCAAGCCCGATATGGTCTTACATGACGCTTTCGCTCTCACAGATCACTCACCAACTTGATTCTATGATTGTGCCTGCGAAGTTCAATTGCTGGCCTGATACAGTCTTACGTGACGCTTTCGCTCTCACAGTTCACGCAACGACTTGATTCTATGATTGACCCTGCGAAGTTCAATAGCAGGCCTGATACGGTCTTACTTGACAGCACCAGGCGCGTCTCTGTGTTGCAGGCAAGATCGGAAGGGGCGTTCACCAGTCCGTGTTGGTATGACAGGAGGGACGTGTGCGGCTCGCACCTTAGCCTCGACTTACGAACTCTGTCACCTATGGGCAACCCCGACTCCTCCACGTCCACCTATGGTTTTTGACTGTTGAATCGTGTTGGCTCTATGATTAACCATTGCAGTAGCTGTGAAGTTATTTGTTTATCAGTTGATGCATAGATGTGTCGTCTGAAGGTTGGGGAATGATGGCGTAAAGGGAAGCGAAGTGTGCCAACGGTGTGTTATCCATATTTCGGTGGGTTTGACATGGTGGCAGGGATGGGTCGGGTCCACAATCTCGTTAATAAATTATGTCATCCTCATATCGGTTGCTGTCTGTGTATAGCCCGTTTCGATGCACAAGGCAGTGTTTTGTTCTCTTTATAGAGAGGTAATGTGTGTGGAGCATGGTCGACTGGGCAGTGTTTGCGTAGGAAATGATGGGTCTGATGAATTATTTAAATTGTCTGACAGAAGTAAGGTCCACTGCTACCTCGTCACTGGTTAATACTTTATTCGTAATTTACCCGTCACGTAGTGACGGACATTTCTTATACAGATACAGACAGATACAGACACTAGGCCGCATCTCCCAGCAGAGCGCACCTCACACCCTCCTACGCTCACACTCACACAACTTAGCCCTTTTGTGCTAAAGGGTCCGGCCGGTAACCCCGCAACATACACTCCGGGTCACGAGTGCAGCCCGAGGATCCGTTGTCAGCAGCGGGGCCCGACAGTTTTTACAGGTTTACCCCCGCCGTGTAAAAATGCCCCCCCCCCCACATCAAGACCATCCCAACAACGGGATGCCAAGGGCGGGAAAGCACATCAGAGCAGCGTCAAAATCAACCATTCACAAACATTCTCCACTCACGCCTGTTCATTGCACGCTCGCTCGCTGCTTCCACATTCATGTCTCTCCTTCCTAACGCCTGCTTCGCACCATCCATCCACCCAAACTTCGTTCTACCTATAGGTCTGCAACCACTCGCATTCATCATCCTCTCCATGTGCCCGTACCATCTCAGAACATGCTAATCCACTCTGTCCTCCAACTTCTTCACCATCCCTGTTCTGATTCGAACCATGTCGTTGTTGATCCGGTCTCTCAGCGTTACTCCAGCCATGTTCCTCAAACATTTCATCTCGAAAACATTCAACCTTCTTCTCTCCTCTGCTCTCACCCCCCGTCTCAGCTCCGTAGAGCACAGTTGGGACAACAACACCCTCATACAGCCCTCTCTTTGCTTCCGTCCCCAACGTCCTAGAGCTCATTACACTCTTCAGTGCACCCAACACTTTACACCCCTTCTTCACTCGCGACTTCACCTCAGTTTCCACTAGTTCAGTCATCTCCACATGGAAGCCCAGATATTTAAAACACTGAACTTCCTCCAAGAGCTCTCCATTTAGGGTGACACTAATTTTGCTCGCATCGACAGTTCTCGAGCATCTCATTACTTTACTTTCACCCACGTTCACTCGAAGCTTCCTCCTCTCACACACTCTACCAAACTCAGACACTAGCCTACATAGCTTCTCCTCTGAATCCGCAACCAGGGCCGTATCATCAGCAAATAGCAACTGACTCAACTGCCAACATTCCTTATAAGGAAAATAGATGACAGTTTTGTGGAAAGTTTGTCAATATGACGATATTTTGATGATATATTTGAAATCAAGATTACAATGTATCGCATAAAATACAATCCTAATCAATCCTACCGAAAACAATCCTGAATTCATGCTCTTGGTTAGTTTCTACAGACTTATTGGACAGATTTAAAACATGTACAAACGTGTCTGCACTCATAAATCAGTCAACTCACTGAGAAAATGGATGCATTTCTGAATATAGTTGAAGACAAAAATTGGGACCAAGATCGATTAACTAATCATCAGCAAAGATAAAAATAAAATAGAGAAATGCAATTTTGTTCAGCGTAAGCAAACCTGAGACGTTTTTACTGCTTTCAGTATTAGAATTTTGCCAATTTAGTAACGGTTCGCCTCCTAGCGACCGCAGGTTCCTGATGCCATAGTCTCGTGACCTTATCAGCCTTAGTCTTGTGCACCTCATCAGCCACAGTCTCGTGCACATTATCAGCCTTAGCATCAGCCATTGTTTCGTGCACTTATCAGCCTTAGTATCAGCCACAGTCTCGTGCACCTTATCAGCCACAGTCTTGTGCACCTTAGTCACAGTCTCGTGAGCCTTATCAGTCAGTCTCGTGAGCCTTATCAGTCACAGTCTCGTGAGCCTTATCAGTCACAGTCTCGTGAGCCTTATCAGCCACAGTCTCGTGAGCCTTATCAGCCACAGTTTCGTGAGCCTTATCAGTCACAGTTTCGTGAGCCTTATCAGCCACAGTCTCGTGAGCCTTATCAGCCACAGTCTCGTGAGCCTTATCAGCCAGTCTCTTGCACCCTATCAGCCTTAGTATCAGCCACAGTCTCGTGCACCTTATCAGCCACAGTCTCGTGAACCCTATAAGCCTTAGTATCAGTCATAGTCTCGTGCACCCTATAAGCCTTAGTATCAGCCTTAGTCTCGTGCACCTTAATACCACGTTTGAATCAATCGCCTGTGTTCTTTTTCCGATGCTGAACAAGAATTATTTAATTTCCACGCGATCAGTTAATGGTTTCCAGTATTGAGCTATACCGTTCATTACATCGGAGGATAAGAAATAGCTCGTTTACAGCGGCCTTGTGACATAGAAAGGGATCACCTCCTATGTCAGCCTAACTATGCACCCTCCATAATGAAATATATGTGCATAAATAGTGTGTACTAGGTACTGCTTATGATAATTTTCATACCGCAAGATTAATGAAAGTTGGTTTAGACCCCCTTGGAGAGACATCACAAGTGAACTCTATACAAGTCGAGACAGGATTAATGCTGCTGAAAGTCACCGTTTGTTATTGCTGAAAATAAATTGACTTCATGCAAGATGATAACCTCAATGATTCCGTTACTGTGACATCATATAAATTTTATTCCTTCAAATTTCAGATTGAAGCAACATATCTTGATTTTTTTTATTCATAGCAAGCACTGCAACGTGAACCTCGACCAAGTTTTTTGTATCGCAGCCTGCTTCATGAACCTCGATGAAGTTCTTTTTTGCTGAGCTTTCTCCACGAGCCTCGACCAAGTTTTTGTATCACAGCCTGCGTCATGAACCTCGATGAAGTTCTTTTCTGCTGAGCTTTCTCCACGAGCCTCGACCAAGTTTTTGTATCGCAGCCTGCGTCATGAACCTCGATGAAGTTCTTTTTGCTGAGCTTGCTTCAAGAACCTCGACCAAGTTTTTGTATCACAGCCTGCGCCATGAACCTCAATGAAGTTTTTGTTGCACCGGTTGCTCCTGGAGACCTAGATGTAGTTCTTGTAGCTTGGCTTGCTCAAAGAACCTTGATCTGGTGGTGTTGTATGCTCCGCTTGACTTACTTTCTCCTCCCAAGGCGTCAGTTAGGTTCTCGGGCCGTACGGAATCGTGCAAAACGAGGGGTGTGTGGAACGCCCTTATTACCCTTCCGACTCCCCTTACTTCACCCTTCACTATCTTCTTTTCCCCCAATCCTGAATTTATTTGACTTTATTTACCTCCCTTGCATTTTATGTGTAGTTTGTTTTCCTAACCTTATCTCAAAGTACCTCTTCTCAACTCTCCCAATAGTCGCTGCACACTGGTTCCAAATTTTCTCCTTTCAGCATGGCAAACAATAGCCAAGTGACGTTCTTTTCTTTCCTGAATCCTTTTTCTACGACTCCTTTTTTTTCATTCCATTCTTGCTGTTCTCATGCATGAGATCCCCGTTTCTTGTTTTTTCTTCATCTTCTCCCCTCAGAAGATGTTGGGGCTCATTGCTCTCGGCATCTTAAGGACGACCGTGAATCCTTGGGGCTCTGTAACAGGGCCGGTTGAGCGATCACGCTCCTTGCTGCCACCCGGGTAGTGCTGGGGCCGTATAGCCTCAGTACTTTAGAAAGTCCTTTTTCTTCTGTGGTTCCCCCCCCCCCCTCCTCTAGGCATCTGTTAGGTTCACGGGCCGAACGGAGTCAAGGCCCAACCGGGGAGGTGAACACCCTTATTTCCCTTCAGACTCTCCTCTTCTCCACCTTTCACTATCTCTCTTTTTCTCCCTCATCCTGATTTACTTAGTTTTATTTACCTCATTTGCATCTTAGTTTTAGTTCAAATTTCCTTAAACTTGTCTCAGACTCATTCTTAACAACTCTCCCAATAGTCGTTGCCCAGAAACACACACACACACACACGTACGCACACTCAAACATACACATACCGATTCTAACTATTCTCCTTTCGGGTGGCAAATAACAGCCAAGTTGCGCTTTTTCTTTCATGCAACCTTTTCCTACGACTATTCCTTCTTCTTTTTTCCATTCTTGCTGTTCTCATGCGTGAAATACCCTACATCTAGTGTAGATCTCATGCATGGGATCCGCGTTTCCTATCTCTTCTTCATCTTCCCCCTCAGCAGGTGTTGGAGCGCGTAGCCCGGCACTTTAAGGACTACTGCGGATCCTTGGGGCTCTGAAGCAGGGTTGGTAGTGTGTTATTCCTCCTTACTGCCATCCGGGGAGTGCTGGGACCATAGGGACTCAGCACCTTAGGATTTCCTGTGCCTTCTGTGGCATCCGTACATACCATAGCCGTTCGCAGCGTAGAGGACTTTGCGCAATATTAAACCTAACTCAAACACAAAAATAAATTGAACAAAGACTGACTTTATGCAGCACTGTTTCCTAGGTTGACATTCGGCGCCTGAAAGACGATGGCTCCTGTGCGCTAGAGAGCCTCGTCACTCTAATCTAATCTTGTATTGACTCATCCTTTCGATTATTTCCCTGCTGTACCGGGTTCGCTGTACCGGGTTTTATCCCTAAAGTATCCCTACACAATCAACTGATCACGTCATGTACTTCAATTTTAGCCATCATCCGAATCCCTTAATATCACCTTGCACAACAAGTGTATCTTCTCGACCCTAGAACTGTCAGTTGCCTTTTAACTGTATAATCCCCCCTTCCTCCACCCACACGAGCATACTATCCCGATTCCCGTTGCGAAGCTCTGATTCATTTAACCCCTTGATACTGTTTTATTTCTGCCCGTCCCGTTAACCTCCTTCCCCACCTAACCATATCCGGTGTTGCCCCCAAGCGAGCCGTATGGGAAGCTGGTGGTGGCTGTCAAGGGGTGAGTCGCCTCTCCAGTGCCCTTTAGTGGCACTCCATCCTCGTTGTTGTTGTTGTTGTTGTTAATACTATTACAAGCCCTGACGGTCATCACTAATTTGCAAATGCCTCCTCTTTGCACTATAAATGCCACGTGTAGCCACTCAACAATAAATTGCCATTACTTCTGAGTTCTCTTCACTTTCTTTTTTATTATTGCTATTAGATATAATTATTTAACCTTGTAGGATGCAAACTTTCTTTATGGCAAATTAAGCATGATTTGGCTATCACTCCACTTCACGGTCAAGGCAGAGCGTTTTAATGCGGTTATCTTGATTATCAGGCGTTCTAATTCAGGAAAACAAGATTATCAGGATCCTTCATTGTACAAAACATCCTCTTGATCCTAATCTGTCGAATAGTGTTCACCTATTTTTTATCTATACTCAGTTCCATTGATTAACATAAATGTTGTATGTGCAATGTTATAACAATCTTTGTTTAAATTCCTTGAATTTGGATTATAATTGTGAGCCCTAATCTAATTACTTAATAATGTTTTAGTAAGGTAATGATTTATTTGTTAGCTTGAACATTTTCTACAGCTCGCAATTGATCCAGAGTATAATTTAGGTACCTTTTTATGTGCATCTATTGCTATTTTCTCGCTTGAACTGTATGACTGATTTATCGTTTCCGCCGGTTTATTGGCATCAGCAATTTTTTGTTTTGCATGATGGTTCTCACAGTAATACACCTTGGTCAAAATTGTCCTCACTAACAACCAACCGCTTTGGAAAGTAAACTGTCTGTACATTTAATTATTCAGGTATTGATACTATATGAAACACGAAGTTTGAGTCATTATCATATTTGAACTTTACTATTGCCAAGTAATAAGTTCTTTTATGTCAGTCCTGTTGTTGTGAAACCTACCAGTACTTAAAAACTAAACTGGTGCACAGGCAACTGGAGGAGGAGCTGGCGACGTTGTCGAACATGGCAGGGCGCGTGAACCAGAAGATGGCACAGCAGGATACCTCCGCCACCAGCAGCTCCGCCAACACCAACGCCGGCGATGCCAGCAGTGTCGACCTCGACAACCTCTTCTCCTTCCTCACCGACATACCCACCGAGAAGAGCTTCCTCGATGACATCAGTCAGGAGATGAGCCTCCTAGCGGACGATGTACAAGACGAGGTAGGCAGATGACTTTCAGGCCGAGGTTGACGGGAAAGGAAACGTGGTAAGATGAAGTGCTGGCGTGGTAGGCGTGTAGGGTCAAGTGGGCAGATAACGTACAGGGTGAGGTGGGCGTGCAGGGTCAGGTGGGCGGATAACGCACATTGCGAGGTTTGTGTGCAGGGCCAAGTGGACGGATAGCGTACAGAGCGAGGTGTAATTTTGTTGATGTCAACGTGCTGGCCGAGGTCTAAATAAGCATGCGACCAGCGAGAAGAGAAAAGCAAGCTAATGAGTAACACGTCATAATAAGCGGCATGTTGGGCTAACAAACGGCACGTTGTTGTTGCTGTTGCTGTTGCTTAACCTTGGCTCCTGCGGTGCAGGATCCACTGCCGACACTAAGCCCGAAAGCTCGAGTACCCACCGACATGTGCATGTTTGGAATGTTTTAGCTGATGCAGGCCTCTATATTAGACCTACACAGATCACGCTCCGACGTGATATTATGGAAGAGGCTGCCGGCTTCAATGGCTGGGTACGACGTCATGACGTGCTCGACCGTATCGGGTGAATCCTGCATCGCAAACGAAGATCGGAACGGGCATTCCTCAGTCCATGTCAGTATGACTGGAAGGCCGTGTGGTACTTCTAGCTAAAAAATGACATCGAGCTAAGGTGCGGCACGTCAAGCTAACATACGACGAGCTGGGCTAAGATGTGGCACGTCGTGCTAAAATGCGACACGTTGAGCTCGAATGTCGCACGTCGAGCTTGGATTTCGCGGCACGTCGAGCCAAGAAGCGGCACGTCAAGCTAAGAATCGGCACGTCAAGCTAAGAAGCGGCATGTCGAGCTAATAAGTGGCATGTCGAGCTAAGAAGCGGCATGTCGAGCTAAGAAGCGGCATGTCGAGCTAAGAAGCGGCTCGTCAAGCTTGAAAAAGGTACATCTACCTGAGGAACGGCACATTGAGCTAAAAAGTTGCAAAATTAAGCTAAGAAACTGCACATTGAGCTTAGAAACTGCACATTGAGCTTAGAAACTGCACATTGAGCTTAGAAACTGCACATTGAGCTAAGAAACCGCACATTGAACGTAGAAACTGCACATTATTGAGCTGAGAAACTGCACATAGAGCTAAGAAACTGCACATAGAGCTAAGATGCAGTTCGTCAAACGACAAAGCGGCACGTCGAGCTAAGATGCGGCACGTCGAGCTAAGAAGAGTAAGTTGGGCTAAGTAGTGGCACGTAGAGAGAGCTACGAAGCCGTACGGAAAACAAAAAATGGCACGATGTGCATTGCTAGGTGAGGTGAATACATTGGTGGGCAGTGGCATTCGGTATGGATGATACAGTGTGCTGTGCGTGATGTTATATTGCGTGCCGAAGTGTGGGTAGCGTTGCGTCCTAGTCGACTTGGAATATTCCATTCCTTTTGAATGATAGCACGACAACGAACGGGAAGGAATGTTTTATTGTCTATAATTAACTATATTATGGCATCATCAGGAACGATGCTATTGTCAATCTCTTGCTCCTCTAGAGATGCCAATCTCTTGGCCCGCTGAAGTTGCCACTCTTAACACGCTGGATTAGCGAATCTCTTGCCCCGCTAGAGTTGCCAATCTCTTGGCCCGCTGGAGTTGCCACTCTTGACGCGCTGGATTAGCGAATCTCTTGCCCCGCTAGAGTTGCCAATCTCTTGGCCCGCTGGAGTTGCCACTCTTGACGCGCTGGATTAGCGAATCTCTTGCCCCGCTAGAGTTGCCAATCTCTTGGCCGCGCTGGAGTTGCCACTCTTGACGCGCTGGATTAGCGAATCTCTTGCCCCGCTAGAGTTGTCAATCTCTTGCAGCGCTGGAGTTGCCAATTTCTTGCCCGGCTGGAGTTGACAATATCTTGCAGCTCTGGAGTTGCCAATCTCTTACTGCGCTTGGGTTGCCAATCTCGTGCGCTGGAGTTGTTAATCTCTTGCAGCTCTGGAGTTGCCGATCTCTTGCAGCGCTGGAGTTGCCAATCTCTTGCCCGGCTGGAGTTGTTAATCTCTTGGAGCTCTGGAGTTGCCCATCTCTTGCCGCGCTTGAGTTGCCAATCTCGTGCGCTGGAGTTGCCAATCTTGTGTTTCTCTAAAGTTGCCAATTTCTTGCCCCGCTGGAGTTGTCAATCTCTTGCAGCTCTGGAGTTGCCCATCTCTTGCCGCGCTTGAGTTGCCAATCTCGTGCGCTGGAGTTGCCAATCTTGTGTTTCTCTAAAGTTGCCAATTTCTTGCCCCGCTGGAGTTGTCAATCTCTTGCAGCTCTGGAGTTGCCCATCTCTTGCCGCGCTTGAGTTGCCAATCTCGTGCGCTGGAGTTGCCAATCTTGTGTTTCTCTAAAGTTGCCAATTTCTTGCCCCGCTGGAGTTGTCAATCTCTTGCAGCTCTGGAGTTGCCCATCTCTTGCCGCGCTTGAGTTGCCAATCTCGTGCGCTGGAGTTGCCAATCTTGTGTTTCTCTAAAGTTGCCAATTTCTTGCCCCGCTGGAGTTGTCAATCTCTTGCAGCTCTGGAGTTGCCCATCTCTTGCCGCGCTTGAGTTGCCAATCTCGTGCGCTGGAGTTGCCAATCTTGTGTTTCTCTAAAGTTGCCAATTTCTTGCCCCGCTGGAGTTGTCAAACTCTTGCAGAGCTGGAGTTGCCAATCTCTTGCCTTGTTATTGTAAAGAAGTTTTCCGATTGTAATAATCGGGTAAAAGCAAGGTGCAAATGATCAAACGGTGTTTTTAAAATATTATTATAGAATTGAATTGGAACAAAGTAACATGACAAAAGTTACTCTATCAATAGAGTATTGAATATTGTTTGAAATAACGGACACAAAGAAACAAAAGTGTAAATGAACAGCAAAAAGAAATGTATTAAGTGTAAGACGAGCGTAGGGTAGAGTAGGGGCCTACACCCGAAGGCTTCAGCTGCTAGAGTCTCTCCCAGCTCTGCCCGATGGCTGCAGCTGATGGAAAGTGTCTGTCGTCTCTAGTTCAGGTCTGCACCCCTGAAATAATATGTGGGAGGGCCATGTTCATGGGTATGAAGTGGTCCTCCAATAAGGGGACCATTCACATTTTTGGGTCATCTAAAGAGGCGGGGCGTCCTAATACCCCAACCTCATTGGTAAGTATTCAACATAATCCGTTAACGGATTTTGTTGGCTCCTCTCACCTTTATACAGATACAGATACAGACACTAGGCCGCATCCCCCAGAAAGGGGGGTGGTCGACGGCAAGGCGCACCTCACACCCTCACACGCTCACACTCGCACAACTTAGCTCTTTTGTGCTAAAGGGTCCGGCCGGTAGCCCCTCAACTTACACTCTGGGTCCCGAATGTACCGAGGAACCGTCGTCAGCAGCAGGG
>SDVV010007260.1:0-17895 GCA_016164225.1 Gammarus roeselii
TTCTTGAACAAACTGTTCCCGACCACCAGCTCCTGCTCCATACACAGACCTATCAGGTTTTCTCCACTGTCATTTCTACCGGGAACGCCATACCTTCCTATCACATTCTCCACCATTTTATCTCCAATTCTCGCATTAAGGTCACCTAGTACAACTACATTGAAATGACCTCCAAAACTTTCAATACACTCACTCAAGTCAGTCCAGAATTGCTCCCTCTCCTCTTCCCTCCTCTCGCTGCCAGGTCTGTAAGCACTCACAAATGCCCATCTTTTTACGCCTAACTTAACTTTCACCCACATCAATCTTGGGGGCACCTCCTTCCATTTGTTAGCGCTACTAGCCAACCGATCACTCAATATCAAGACCACACCTTCTCGTGCCCTACCTTCCTCCACACCAGACTTTATTCCACTTACAACACCAAACTCACATTCGCCCTTACCTTTCAACTTCGTCTCACTCGGCGCCAACATCCTAACGCGGTCCAACGTTTGACAATTGTTTCCAAACAATGTTCTGTAAACCTGCATTAACTTTGGGCATGATTTAAAAATAGCATAAATTAAATTTCTAGTCAGAAAATCAATACCATTTCCTAATAGCCTTAAACTCAAAATGAATATTTAAAAAATATTCAATACACATTCATACAAAACGAATGATCTAGAGTGAAAGTCCTGAGTCATGCCCAAAAAAATCGTTTAAAAAATGTAAAGTTTCACTATGTTGCGTATACCAATATTATAACAAAAAGTTTTGGACGGAGTGCTGGGCTTTTCATGGGTGACAAGGATAGACATGAAAAAATCGCCTTCCGACCTGTTTCATCTAGTCATGTCAAATTTATAATAGGCGAGATAAGGAGGATTCAATTCAACACACTGATTGAAAATGTCAATTCCGCTTGGTAGGAAATGCATGCGGTACAAATCGAGGCCATTTTGTAAGCACGCAAACGGATCAGTTGCTTTCTTTTTGAAGAAAGGTTGTAACAACCCCCTCCCACTCCCCCCCAAAAAAAAATTATCCTGCATGAGAAAGATTTCAACTTCCTTTCAACGACCCTCGTTGTTATTCCTCGCATATTATAAACTAATTCTCCCTTGTATCGAGAAGTTGGCAGTAATTTCTCTGAAATGAACATATCTATCTATGGCGGAACGGAGTGCCCACACCTACCCGCCCCCTTGGCTACCTCGCCATTGACAATAGTGGGGCGAGCGGGGCTCCGAAATTCAATGTACACTCGCAAAATTGCAATTTCTAACTTAAATCTTCTTGAAGCAAAATATAACTTCAATTCGTCTATGCAACTTTGACACTTTGTTCACGCGTACTTGAATGAAATTTCAAACGTATTGTAGGAAAACGAGATATTATTGATAAATAAACGCTATGTGAACGCCGTCGCTCCGTTTCAACTCAAATTTTATGGAAATTTCAACCCCTTGGATTGGAAAACGTTTGAATTTTCTCTCGTAGTCCTATTGAATTTTGTGCGCCTAATCGAATGACTTTGAGCGAAACATCAATTGGATAAAATCCAATTAATCAGAAGGCGTTTGAAATCGAATGCGCTTTTAGTTATTTTGCTAATACAGAATAGTATAATTGTTTACTCTATCAAGGCATTTAATTGTCGAGTTTTAACATACCATAAACAAAAAAAGAATCGTTATTTGTTATCAAATGTCAACGAAAACGAAGAGAAGTAATACCTTAAATAAATGTTTCGTTCAAATGTTAGGGAACGATTTTTTGGTATTTGAATTTATTTCCTTTCAGCGCTGACATAAGACCCTATGATAACTAATATCTATTGTGCCGTAGTACGGGAAATGTCAAATGATTAGTAAATATCAAACACTTCCCCTAATCGGACGAGTAATAAATCTATTTTGCATGGTTTTATCTGATAGATTCGAGAACGACGGGATTCGAGAACTTTCTGCGGTAGGAAGGCGAGACCGTCACACTGCCCGAGTCAGGAAGACTGATACAGGACTGTTTGACAATATAAACATCCACTTAGTACGCGCCTGTTTTGATAATAAGGGTCAGACCCTAATGGAACACTAGAGCTCATCACCCATTGAATTCATGGGGTGGTCTTGTTTCATAATCTGTTAATTTAATTTTCTATCTTTGCATCAAAGGAAAATTCATATTTCTTTTATACCAGCCATTAACCTTATCAATCCTTCTTTAACTTTCTTAGGGAGAACTTTTCAAGCGTCTAAGTCAACTTCAATTATACTGAGTTTCGTTGTTTATGGACGACAAAAACCGCAAATAACGATGAAAAGTTGAGGCGCTCGAGAGACCCACTCACTACACTCTCAATAAAACCCACTATCCGTCAGGATTACTCTCATTATAACCCACTATCCGTCAGGATTACTCTCATTATAACCCACTATCCGGCAGGATTTTATCCGGAGGTGAGTCAAGTCCGCACTGGCTTCTTCATAGAGAAAGTCCTAAGTCCTTTCTCGACTTTTCTTCAGAAGGTAATCATTATTGCGCTTCAAAAATTGATGAATTATTGTTGATACTTCACAATACTGCCACGTTGTTAAGTAGACTATATTCTACGTATACGAAAATATAACAGACTTGTGATGATGCGAAGCTTAGTCCTCATTTAAGAATTATATATAGCATTTGTTCGGTTGCCAGCAAAAGTTTGCCGACCTTGCTAGTAATCAATTGTCATAGAAGCCGCTGTTCCCTTTTTTTTTGTGTGTTTCTGATATGCAGATGGGTAAAAACATCTACTCTCTGGTCAATGTTGATTCGTGAGATTAGAGAACATTAGATAATATGTTCGTAATATCCATAAGTATTGCTAGATGCACCATCTTTTTCAGACAGCGGCTACTTTTATACCGCTACGAAAAGCTGGTGCACACTATTCATGTCCTACGTTAATTTTCGTACGATAGTTTTGGTAATTAATGAGCATTAGGAATAACATCTCCTATTATCGATCTAAAAATATTCATTCAAACAGTGATTTTCCAGAAGAGAGGATTCCATTTTCATGCTCGTTAATCTGATCTCATAAACCAGTATTCCAATGTTACATAGTCTACATTTAATCAAAAGTTATTCATTATCCTGATTTTATGCAAACTTTTGATGGTGACTGTACTGTATTTGGATCCTGCGTGCTGGATACAGATTGCAAGATAGGGATACCTTGGGGGATACGGACACGGGTCTGACCAGGGAGCCACAGCCCGCTCTGAGAGAACGCTGAGGCCAGCAGTCCCTGTTGTATAAACAGTGATCTTGTTTGTCGGGAAAGGTCGCGTTTGCGCCTGGGAAATGCGGAGGCAAGCGGCCCTGTTTGAGTAAACAGTGGTATGGTCGAACAAGGAAGTCACCGAGAGGTTCATACAGGACCTATAAGGGAAAGTTATGACAATGAACAGTAATGGTTGCATTCAATTAAGATGTCGTATGTAGGCACGGTCGAGAGGCTGGGTCTAAGACTTTTAGTTACGTGCGGAAGAGCCTGCGTGCCCTCAACAACCGATTCTCCAATGTTGAACTGCAGGATGTTTTAGAACAGAGGTTAATAATTGTAAGGTTATGTTGCGTTTTCGTTAAGGCTGTTTGCCGTGTAATCGGTAGGATGTTGGCCCTAAGCCTATTTGTTATTTATATGCCTTATTGCTTGTATAACTGCGACATTGCTTTAAGAGGAGTGGCCGGGGATTTGTTCCCAAGCGAGTAGTGGGCGCTGACGTCACGTTTTAGACTATATAAGGCAATGCCACCGAGTAACGAGTGATTATTCACAACCAAAACATGTGAAGGACACGTCGTTATACTCGTCCTTCCGCCCACCAGTGTTCCGCCAAGCCCTCCCATTCTACGCCATAGACACTACAAGTTAGACGGTTTTCACGTTAGCATAGACACTTAAAGTTCGACGACTCTTCAAGATCCAAAACTTTGAAAGGTATCACTGTGTCCGTTTTCCAATCATACTACAACATCGGAAGAGCAGTAGCTTCTAGGGAAGACAGCCGAAATCTACAACGTGCATCAAGTTCGACGCCAGGGTGTCAGTCGGACGACAACCCAGCATCGCTAGACGCGCATTGTTGGGCGCGGTCGCAGAGGAGCTCCTTCATGCGGAAAGAAGGACCTAACAACGGAAGGTCACTGACCCGGGTGAGCGCGTACTTGGTCACTATATCTACATCTACGTGTTGGGGACTCGGTACTATACCCAATCAGTTGTTCGGAGGATTAGCGCCAGTTGTAATTAGAGGAGTGATATTTTTCAAGTGATCCTTTTGTGTATGTATTAGAGTGGTGACCAGTTCACGTGACATTGCTGGGGTGTAGAGAAGTACCCATATATGTATTTGAACTGTTTTTTACTGTTTTTTTTTCTTTGCGCACAGATATGCATAATAAAGAGAGGCTGAGTCATTTGTGAGTGGGTAGTAATTAGAAGTCTGTCACAGGGTTTCTCTTGAGTATAATAAATTAAGAGTTATTTGTCAATAAGTGGTTTTTATTCCCCACACATAGAGGCAGGTGTATGGAAGTGTATATATTAATGTATCATCTCCCACACCAACTCAACTGAGTAGCTGAAGAGTGTCAATTTGGGTAAACACCCTAGACCCCTCCTGGGTCGGGCGAACTCACAAGCCCGTCGGTCGTTAATAAGTATCTATCGGTATATGATTTGATTACCTTTGATTTCTTTAAATTGATCGGGTGGGCTACACAATCTGGTGCCCCAAGCGTGAGGATTGATATCCCTCACAAGTCACAAGTAAATCAGAGTGTGATTCTCTGTTTCACTGTTTCCATTATTTACATACAACGCTGCGTGTATGTGTAGGCTTGTGTAGCATAACTATTGCATTAGTGGAGTGGAGTGGAGCGCTCATGCGTGGGTGCAAACCAGTGCAGGCTCAAGGTCAGACCGCTCTCTCTCTCGCTCCTGGCAAGTGGAGGTGAATATTTTGTCACAGGCTGAAAAGTGATAAGCAGGGCTTGGCGGCCGGTGACTGCAGGACGTGTGATTTTGTTAATCAACGATCAACTCATTTTGAATCGTGTATTTTTAAACGAGAGAGAGAGATGGGGGTCACGGTCATTAGACAAATATAACCGAGAAGAGCTGCACTGGCGGTAGACACGTATAAGGTGAACAAGTTAGTGTAACCAACGGAGCAGCAGGGCTCGACAGCTTCGCTGGGTTTTATTGCAGTTCATAGGCATTTGTTGCTGTGCAGCGCGTTTTTAGGTTACAGAGTGGGTAAAATGAAAAAATAAGATAGTCAGTGAAATATTTTAAACCGTTGTGAATTAAGTGGTAGATAGTTGAGTGGAGAGCGGTGTCATCAAGAATAATCCAATATGTGACAAACAAAAACGATTGTTAAGTTTAAGTAGTGTGGTACTGTTGTCATTTTTGACTGGTGGCATGTGGAACAAACACGACGATTGAGTAAATCGTATGAGTCTCAAATAAATAGGCATCAGTTGGTACGTGATAGCCTGGAAGAGTTGCAAGACAACACTCGAGTATCGAGTAGGCTTAGAGCGGTGGACTGACTGTTCGATTAATACCTGTAAGTGGTACTTGGCAGAGTGAGTTATTGGAACGAGCGGACGCGAGGGCGAACCCTTCTGTTCCCACACCTCAGACTAACTTAATTCAACGGGATAAGATCCCACGGTTCACAGGATGCCAGAGAGAAAGTGACCACATAGCATGGTACGCAGGGCCCTCTATAAAGAGTTGTATTAGAGAAAGTGACCACATAGCATGGTACGCAGGGTCTTTCATTATTTCGGTGAATGACGTCACCGCGCGGAATCATACCCGTTTTTCAGAGGCTATTAAATTTTGTGTTACATTATATTTTATACGTCTAGACTGTGAGGTAGCAGTAGGTCAGTGGCCAGGAGAGGCAGCTCATGTTGCTGCTATGTACGTACTCTTTATGGCGTCTCGTTTGACTGAGTATGCATACAGCAAGAAAAAACGTGGTGCCACTGCGGCTACAACGACTCTAACCTTGACGGAGAATGTGTTGGACAAAGTGGGTGGTGCAATGACAGGAAGGACGGATGCACATGACACGAGACAGGTGTCCTTCCGAATTTTCAGTGAGAATGAAGTGTTGTGACAGCGAGTGAATGACTCTAAGGATTAAATGACTGAGAGTCAAATGGTGTCATGGGGATCAATGCGATCCTCCAGGGTCCAGGTAGTTAGAGGGAGTGAAGACAGGGATCAAATAGAATAGTCTATAACCCTGGTCGCCGTGGTTTTTCCTCAGGGACTCGAAGTTACCCGTTACTCAAAGTAACGGGACTCGAAGTAGCTCCCTATTAGTTTCTGATTGGCACGGACCTTCTAGACGAACACCGAGCGAAGATAGATGTTTTTTGACATCAGAAATTATTCAAGAAAACAGATAACATCCCATTAGCGACTTGAACAAAAAACAATCATCTCACGATACAAACAACATAGCCGAACACTCACTACTACTTTGCATTCCGCTTCTCATGTCAATCCTACAAAAAACAAGATTGAATTAACTGACCCACAGTTAGCCTTATACATTACACATTTAACCACTAAACCATCCATCACAACTTACACAGAAAAAAAAGTCCCGTAAAATGTACAATATTTGTCATGTTGGCCTGTTCATTTCCTTATACATATAAATGTAGCATGATTTCTGCAAATAGTTTGTTTGAATCTACAAATATTTTCATATTGATTTTAGCCGGTGTTTCACTTTTTTTTAAGTCATGTTCCCGGATATCATGTGGACACTACATGAATCTGGTAACTATTACATAATACTTTATGGCCGGTAATTTAAATAAATTCGCGTGGCATTAAGTCTTCATAATTTCCAATCATAAAAAATACGCTGCTTTCTTGAATAAAGCACTATATATTGTATCGCTCAGCAAATTTTTTATTCTCTCATGGCTAGTGGTATCAGTCTCAGACTCATAAGATCAAGGTCTCGGGTTCAAACCCCGCTTGTCATGGAAATTTTACCTTTTTCGATATCAATAGAAACTCAAGCTTGCGTACCGTTTTCGACCTTGAATGAATAACAAGCGATCATCATATATTGAAATGTATAAATTATGTATAATTTTATAAAGAAAAGCTAATTGTTGTCTAGAACCTTCAGGTAATAGTTGCCGGGCGAAATCAGTTAAATTCAAAAGTACACAAATTGTAAACTCAAAAGGAAAATCTTATTGGAGAAAATGTAATAGTCACGTCATGTTGAGTTTATGATATACATGTATTTACTACCATACATTTTTTTGTGTACTGGACCGTGGTCGTACTACAAACGCTAATCCGCAGAGCAGTGTTGTTGGGCCATGTTTTATTCGTACTCGGAAATCCGATGATGGGATTTGTTACTCCCAGAAATTATTATTGCTACTAACATCGCGTTCAACAACAGCATTGGAGATAAACGCCCTTACGTCTTGTTCGGGTACGACAGAAAGCACATAGCTCTGTGGGACGGTCCCGAACCGTTTGAGCCTCTGTGCAATTTTGAAAGCGCAGGTGTTTTTATTATTATTAAATCATTCATTTTTATCGTATAACAAAGGATTTTCAATACATACGTAGCTATACTATATCAAACTTAGTTTTCATGTGCGTGCTATTTGAATTAGCGAAACGAGAGATAAAGTGAATTTGTGACAGTACATCTCCTATAGGCGGCCGGTTTGTAGCTATGCCATGTTGCAAAACATGACTCACAATATATGTTACCGAAAATCGCAGCTCATATCTAGGGACCGGTTCGGATTATAAGGAACAAATATTATTTACAGTAGTATCATCTGAGCATATACAAAAAATATGAATACAATGTAGGGTTAAGAAATTGGATAGCACGGACATATTGTAAAGATGGGTCTAAACCATTATATTAATAATAAAGGGGTGAATATGCGACACAAGTTATACAAAAAAGTTATACATAGAATACATACCAATCAACTGAATATGGATTTAAGGATTTAAAGGGTTTTAAGGATTTAACATTTATTTAGCTATAATGACATGTTGACAAAATAACAGAAATATCAGAATACACAGATGATACGTACCAAGTCTTCGTCAGCGTGAGCTGTTCTGAAGACAACATTTGCTACCTAGGTGAATTTAATTTTAACTCAAAACTAGGGTTGAGGAGTACGCACCAACCGACGGACATTGTTGGAGAACATCCTCAACTCTCCACTTTTTAATAAGTCGAGACAGACGCATGCATTAAATTGGATCATTAAATTCAAGAAAAATAAGCAGAGTAAGTCTGATCACTGACGTTTACTTTATCAAGACTATTTACTGTTCCAACTGTCATTTACTTAGCTTGAGAGCAGAAAATGTCCGACATGAGGTTGTCTATTATATTACTCGCACATTGTTTGGCGTACGATGGCACCAATTTGAAACTAACTGCATAGTTAACATGACATATTAACATATGCACACAGGAAAGAAATCTTCAATGAGTCATAATCTATGGGTACACTAAATGGACGGATTTCTACATGAACAAGATAATTGGAAATTTGAGCATGTGAGGCGAGAAAAAATATATATACATATACAGAATGAAAGCATATATAGATGAAATGTTGAAACACAACTAGTTGACACGGAAAATTGTATAGCAGAAGTAAATAACAATTCAAAAGTTTCTGCACGTACAAGTTCAAACAGGTATCATTACAGTTTACGTTTAAAGGTAGCAATACTTCTGTCAGTCCTTATATCTATGGTAATCGAATTCCAGGTTTTAGCAGCTCTGTGTTTTAAAAATAGTTGGGTGTGTTGACGAATTTCGGGGAATTTGCAAATCCGCATTATTACGAAGATCATACATAGGATTATTTCTGATGAAAAAACTGTTATCAATGTAGGTTAAATGATTCAAAGCTTTGTAGACAAACACTGCAGCGGAAAAGTTAATGATTTGACACAGTGAGAGAATGTTCCATTGACAAAAGCGAGGCAACGTGTGGTCACGTCTGCTAGCATGAGATAGTGTTTTGATGACACGCTTCTGACTAAGAACGATAGGTCTTAAGTTTGTTTTGTAGGTAGACGCATACACGTTTACACAATACGTCAGAAAAGGATGAATAAGGCTATAATACAAAAGCCTTTTAGCAGGAGTGGTAAGACAATTTCTAATTTTGTATAGGATGCCACACGATTTGGAGAATTTCCCGGCAATAAATGAGACTTGATCTTTCCAGTTGAGTCTCTGATATACGATAACACCGAGCAACTTAGTTTTTGCTACATATGCCACATGTTGACCGTTCAATTCGACTTGTGTGTTTGGAATGGGTATCATCCTCCTGGAAAATATCATGACCTACGTGTTGTCAACATTTAGCGTCAGCTTGTTGGAGGTGAACCAGTTTGAAATGTGAACCAATTGATTATTCATATTAGTAATGATATCATTGAGGTTTTTCCCGGTCGAATAAACTGTAGTATCATCTGCAAAAAGTACAAAAGATAACCTGTTGGTAGTGTTTACAATGTTTTTTTATTATTTTTTATATTCGCGAGGGACAGGCTAAAATGGCTCATGCATTTGTCAGAAATCAAATGTACCAGGAATTGCTCAAATACCAACAGAAACATAACGTGCGTGCTAAGGACCGCGAAAAAACAGTTTTAAACCAGAGAGTCGACGCCAAATATCATCCAAAACCAACAGAATATCCAAAGCTGTCACACCCAGATGGGAAGTACCATTTGTAGTAGCCAAAATACATTCACCATCCAACTACACTTTACAACACGTCATTCATGTAAGGAGCGCAAAATCCATCTAGACGACATTTTGCCTTGTCGCCCACCTCACGTACAGCACCATCGCCGAGGTTACGGGGAGGACGCATGTGTGATTTTGGACGAACCAACCGCAGAGAGTGATGACGAGAATGAGGAACCATCTGGTTCCAAATTACTCGCAGGTCAAGACGCCCTTGATAGCGTAGGAGTGCAAGTAGTGGAAGCCCTGGATAGGCCTTCATTCGCACGTGAACCAATTGTTACTCGTTCACAGCGAATTCCAGACGACGAACACGTTTCTCTTCGTCGAGGAAACCTGTACGGCCGTCTTATAATTAGATATAACCAACATCTGTAAAATAATTTTTTATGTACCTATGTCGTTGTTAGATAAGGTCTAGTGTGTAAGTTAGAATTAAGACAATGTTTTTTGTTTGTTTGTAGGCAAAATGTTGGTCCTGCAACTCATTCCCTTTGCTTTTTCTGGTGCTGCTTCCTTTTGTCGCTCCAAGCCGGGGTAGTATCGAGGGGGCAGATGAGGTGGTGCATGTGCCAGGAAATGGTGTGATCGTTTCGACCGGCGGTACTGTGACTTCCGCGCAAGGGCAGCTGGTCGTGCGACTGGAGTATCACACGAAATCTTTCGTCGCCCGATCAGCAGCTGATCTGTTCGAAAGAGCCGTACTGTTGGTCGACGCGTTGGGACTGTTATCAATGACTCAGGCCCATCAGGCGGCGGTCCTTGATGCAGTCCATGCAATGTCATACCATTTCCGGGTGTTGCTGACACGCGCGAGCCAAGAGGTGCTGCGTCGTCTCAATTCCCTTTCGCTACGTGCGTTGAAAAGAGATTGGCGGAGAAAGTTGGGTCGCACTAAGGCAAGGATGGCAAATGCAACCAAGGGACAAATAAGGCTGACGTCTATGTCGAGTGGTGTAGCCGGAGAGACGGAGGATCGGTACGTGCAAGGGGAGGAGAGAATAAAGGTTGATAGAAAGACACGAGGCTTGCTGAATATTGGCGGTGACCTGTTAAAATCTGTGCTGGGAGTGGCAACTGAGAAGGACATTGAAGATTCGAGGAATCAATTTCCTGATGCTAACCAGGGTGTGATAACTTCCATCCAAAAGATTAACGTAAACCTCCATCATATCCAGGCAACTCTTACCACACTTGTTGATCAGGCCACGGCGGCTTGGACCGTACTCGAGAGGTTCCACCAACAGTTCAGTGAGTTGGACCTGTATGTGACCGTCACAAACGGCGTCATGAATCTTCGGCAGGGTATTCAGAATCTTCTCCTAGTGTCCATGGACGCCGATGATGAGGCTGCCCTTTTGAGGTTGGGTGCAGTGCCAGAAATTTTGGGATACGATCAACTAAGAGCACTTGCGAATGAAGGTATAACCCTATTCAAGGACGCCTATTAGTTCATGTACGCCTTTTCCTAGGTAAACTTTACAAACGTGCTGTCGATGCTTGAGAGCAGTGTAAAGGGCGTCTAAAACCGCTTTCTAGAGTAATTTTGGTGGGCGGGGTTGGGCGCGGTGCATGCAACCTTGACTCGCCGAGCGTACGGGGGTTCGTGCAAAAACGGGGGGTGGGAGCGGAGGGTACCGGAAATGGTTTGGTGCCCCGAGTCACCTAACGAATAGCTTATACATGTTACCGGGTTATATATTTACATAAGGGTATTAGCATTTCAATGCTTGGGGGGGATATTGCAACTTCGTTTCTTTCATATTTCATGTTCAATGCTGTCTCCTCTGAATGTTTTTTTGGGGTTTTGATAAACATACATTTATAGGATTTTTATTGATAATAATTTATGTGTATTATATTATATTAAAAAGCCTCACTTTCCGGACACCTTCATGATGAATTTTCAACCTCGATATCATTTGCTACGTTGCTCGCTGATGATCAATTTTACATCTGGCATAGATTCAATTAGTTTATTGTTATTTTTATCCGATTGTTTTAATCAGTACCCTGCGCTAAGCTTTACTTACATCTACAGTATCTCCTCCATTCGTTTTTTCTATGCTGTGAGATATCCGATGAAGGAAAATAGATACAATATTTGCAGGATGACTGAATCATTCCTAGAGAAGAATCACTCACGACTATATTTGACTCATTCGATGCTTGATTGGTGTGTTCGTAGCGGTGGGGCTTGGGATATTTTTGTATTTATGTTCATTTATCACTATATATTCTTTTATATGATTAGTGTGGTAGGCATGTCTTATAACTCAATTTGAAGCCTTAGTGTGCGAACGGCCCTGTTTGAACGAGCCTGGAGGTAGGATTACAGGCAAGGTTCTGTGTTTCCCATCTATTTATTTCATATGTATATAATATCTATAGAAATAGTAAGGATTATTTGTCAGGTTGTTTGCGGGTTAATGTATATATTTTTCTTAGGATGCTGTATCATCGTTACGAGTTTCTTTCTACCTCATATTGCATTATCCAGTTTGGAAACATTTATATCAGTGTTCCATTGATGCGTTTTTCCAATAGCAAAAATACCTGAACGATATGGATTTACTGTAAGTTGAAATATTATGTTTTTTATACCTAGTAATGATCGATTGATTTATGTTGAATTTTGCGCTGTTTTTGGAATTTCGATCTGTTAACTCATACAGTTTTAGGCCTTTTAGGGTATTTTAGGCTTGAAGCATCCACGTAGCAAGCTATTTCAGGCATAATTGCTAGGTTGTTGCATCATTGTGGTAGTTTTATATGTATATATGACACATCTGTTACGATTTAGCCGTAGTAACTTTAGTTAAAGAGATGTTATTTCAGCCCTCTTTTGGACTGAAGTTGGGGCTAATTTCACTAGGTTTTGTATGTACTATACCGTATTCACTTTAGGTTTCAGTTGTGTCGCTCGTATGTCTTGGTATCTTATAAACATTTCTTGTTTGTTTGGTTACATGCTAGTTCATTCTCCTTCATCACGGGTTTAATATATGTTTTGGATATGCTAGAGAATTAATCTTCTTGCTTTGTTATAACTCGTGAGTTTAGTATAGATCTTTCAGTTTCGTATGTTCTCTGTTGAATTCACATCTTCAATGCAATCTGTTGGTTATTTATACAATATCAGAATATATTACGTTTGTATCTACAATATAGAACATTCTTTCAGGCCTAATTTAGTTACATTTTGTTCATTTATAGTGATTTATCTATCTTCTTTCATCCTGATACAATATTTAACGTAGTTATTATGAATATTGAACAGACGATTTGTTACCAATTTGGTCTTGCTGTTAGGGTATTGTATATTTATTGTACGACCATTCATCAATATTTAGGAGAAGTTAGAGAGACCCCTAGGCAAAAGCTCATTCTGTTTATGCTTGTTTGTATAAGTAAACCGATTTACTAGGTTGGAGTCCCATTGTACTACAATTTTTTGTCGGCTACAGCAGAGTAGAGAACCTTATTAAGCTATTTTATATATGTTCTTGATGTTAAGTTTTTTTTTTCTACGAAAATCATAGGATTGTATGCTTAAGAGGTGTATGTCTGTACTGAATTTTTGTGGAATTTTCGTCATTGATCCCTAGCAAATATGTTGTTTAACGTTTAGCTGATAATATACTGGATGGAGGGGTCCTAGTGTAGAGATGATTTACACTCTTTGGTTGTCATTTTGGAGTTCATCCATGTTCAACGGGAAGGTTCTTTGTTCGAGGCTGTTCAGAGACGATGGGTAACAGATGCAAAATACGTCTGTGGCATCGTATCATGACTGTGTGTTACCTCTGAATTTGTTATATATCAGTGGTAGATTGCTGAGAAGTGACCTAGTAAAGCATTATAGAGTTCATTTTTATGACACAGTAGGCTTGGATTTGTACTCCCAGAGGCATAGCATCAGTTAGGTCTAGGAATTTTTTATAGATTTGAATGGTATGATGGTATAAAATAACATTTTTCACAATAACTCAGTGTAAAATGTCAGTTATTCTCGGTATGGCTGTTATGTTAGTATACGATCTTAGTCATGAACCAGATCACGGCGGATATTGGAGTAGGGTTCATCATCTGGATGCGGTAGGATACACCGTATATAATAGTTAATCGTTGTTGCTCAGGGTAGAGTAGGAAATCTTATTTAGCTATTTTTTTTAGATGTTGGTGTACATTTTGATTTGATATCATAAGAATATATCTGTATTCGATATAAATTTGCCTATTTTCATGGGATGTTGGGTATAAAATACGCTTATTTGGATGTAATGCTTCAAAAATTTGTTGTTTCCCCTCTCGACATTGGATTTGGGTCCGGTCCCATATTACCTTGGGGAACTATTCTACCGGATTTGTGTTCAGTTTTAGCGTTGAAATTCTTCAATAATTGAATGTACATCTCAATTATGTTATCTAATCGCAGGACTTTGCTAGATGCTTATTTCCGCAAGTCATACTTCTATAAATGTATGTATTTCGTTTGCAGTTTAGACACTGAGAAGCTTGTGATTATTTCAGGCTTTTGTTATGAGACTGCGTTACCATTCAGAATATTTGACTTCTTCGACCATTCACCAGATCCACTTCAACATTTTTCACTGAAGGTCTGTAACGATGGCCATAATCCTAACTCATTCTAACCTAAAATTACCAAGGATTGTATATTTTTCCCCGTTTCATACATATGTTAGTTTTTTTTCATTGATTTAACCTTCATCCTTATCAAATCTATCCACTTGACCCTGTAGTTTTACCAATTTTTAGCATATTGTAAGCCTACATTTATATTTATATTTTTTCACTTCGCTTGTTACAAGTCCAGTAATATTGACCAGTCTCGAGTAATGTTAGTTCATCGCTCGTTTCTGGACTTTCGAGTTCAAAACGTTCATGTAAGATTACCCCATACGTCAGTGAGTGTTACGAATGTTAAAGCGTTAGCAAGATTTATGTACGGTTTTACTGTTGGAATATTATTTTTTTGTAGTGTTGGATGTGCTGCTCCTACCATTTTCGTCTATTATATCAAATATTGAATAAATCCACTCTAACAATTTTTCATACAGATCTGTATTGTAAGGTCCGCAATCCACAAGATCTAGGATATAAACCATGTCTAAGGTACATAATTAGCGAAATATATATCAATGTACGATAACATAGGTCAAATTTTGATGAATGCAAAAAGGGTTACCATACAATGACGAACACATTATTACATAGGCAACTTAACCTATTCTATCCAATAGTTATGTACTTTAATCAAGTTTGATGGTTATGTATGATATTGATATGTATGAATCTTTCCACTAGGGCTGTATATTTATCAAATCAAAAGCAGTTGAATACATTTTCTCCAATTTGATCCAGCAAAAACCCTTCTGCAGATGTTTGGGTTCCAGAATTTATCGATAGCTCTGTTACATGTTCGGATGAGACTCAGCAGGTAGGATCCAAGAAAACTAATACACTTCAATTTGTTACATTTTTAATGTGGATCAGTTATACGCGATGTTAGGTTCAAAGATCTAGTCATTCTAACAAATAATTATATATTTTCATTCAAGTTTGATGGATATGTATGATATCTAGTCATTATTTTGTGCGATGTACATACAGTATCACATCCCTCCCACACCACTCTATTTTTCGTCGTTTTTCTTCTAATGTCACACACCAGGTACACACGTTCACGCTTTGTACGCATATGCAGGACCGGATACGGTATAATGACGTCGTATACAGGGATAGTTATATTTTCATATTTTCCATTAGAACAAAATCCCTTGTTATTGTTACAAGATATTTATTGTGGACCACCTTCACGTCATGATAGGTAAGAAGAAATAAGCATCTTAACCTATCCTATCCTTTTCTATCCAGGAATTATATAGTATCGATCGAATTTTCGTGCATAAATTTGTTACTTTTTTTATCGATTTATGATATATTCATTTTCATCCTCTCCACTTAGCTCAACATTTTGATCCAGCCTATTCTAACCCATCAAAACTTAACATAACCTATCTTTATGTATGGTGTTCAGTCATTGCTATATACATATGAAGCCCTCCAAACGACTCTAAATAATACTTTAACATATATGCTATTTATTTTGTTGTTACTCTCATCCCATATAAGTTAGCAGAGAGAACCCATTTTCCATCTTAGATGTTTTGAATGTACGAGTAATTCCTATTATTTTTGATTTAACACAATTCTACATCACTTTAACAAATCATTCACACCCATCAAAACATGACCTGACCTTACGTACGGTATTCAGTCATTGATATATACATATGAACCTCTCCAGACAACTCTAAATATCACTCTAACATACATGTTATTTATTTCGTTGTCACTCCCGAGTCATATAATTTACCAGAGAATCCCCCATTTTCAAACTTGGATGGATTGAATACTACAAGTATTTCAAATTTGTATTCAGTTTCATACAAACGGACACATAGTCTCACACCATGTTTTTCTTAATTTACTTCAATATCTCCGCCTAACTCTACAACCTTTGACAACTTGCATCTCTGAATTTTAATTTTTCTCTTTCCTATATTTTTCTTATCCTTAACGATGACTTCGTTTCAAGATCTGATCCGACGCTGATTTATATCATACCATTCTGTAACACATCTAGATAATTTACCTCGAGCTAGGTTTTCTGGCATCATTTCAAAATTTGATGTTACCTCCGACTGTCACGATGTTCACAATTCATTACTTGACCTTCGAGTTTAGGATAATATAAACATTTCATTGAGAATATACATAGTTTTTATTAGTATTTATTGGCAATATTTACAAACCTTGCTGCCATCATCAAAATCATCTACCTGGTTTTGATATTTAAACAGCAATGTTCGTCACCCAACCGTACTTTTCATCACTATATTTCAGTATACTCTCAAAATCCATCTTATACTACATCATATCTTTGATGCGGATACCGAAGGCTATTCCGTTCCCGTGTGTCAATAAGGTAGTGAGGTAGTGGACAACAGATTATACCAAAGAACAAAAGAGAAACTGGAACGTATGCAAATTTCTCAATGTTGAATCTCAAAATGACTTTGAATTATAAAAGATTCGAAAAATTAAGTTCAAGAAGAAGCAGAAATACATTTATTGACAAACGGGAACGGAATAGCCTTTGGTATTCGCATCAAAGATATGATGGAGCATAAGATGGATTTTGAGAGTATACTGAAATATAGTGATGAAAAGTACGGTTGGGTGACGAATAATAACAAAAATGAAGAACTACCTTTCTCCTAACAATCCTAAGATTTTGTAGGGAAAACCGTAAAGACACCGCCAATATATTTCTTTATTCAAATCTTCAAGAGGTAAAATTATATGAATGGTGGCAAGGCTTTCAGGGGGGGCTAGCGAGATGCAGTTCCCGAGTTAATAAGGATGTCTCTTCTACGAGGGATCTCGCAGGACGGAAACCATCCCAGGAACCAACCGCCAGCATCCGCCAGCCAGGTAGCAACACTTCCGTTAATGTAGAGCAGCTACAAGAAATATTAGACTTTAATAAAGTGAATTTCATTCGATTTCAAATCTACTCTATCTTTCCAATGGGAATTCAAGAAGTACACTGAAATAGACTCTCAAATAAGAATCTACTTCAAATCCATCAATTAGATGCATCAATTATCAATTAGGTATTCATTAACTATCCATTGTGTATTCGTTAATTATCATTTCAGTATTTATCCATTATCAATTAAGTAGACGTAGATTATCAATTAGGTATTTATTCATTATCAATTAAGTATACGTAGATTATCAATTAGGTATTTATCCATTATCAATTATATATTAGTAAATTATCGATTAGGTATTTATCCATTATTAATTATAGATTTATCAATTATCTATTTGGTATTGATCGAATTATCAATTTCATCAATTATTTAATATGGCGCTACTCTACAAATTTTACACAGGGACTGGCTGATAATAGATTAGACCCGAGCTGGAACTTCAGGAGCTAGTAACGGCGTAAGGAACTGAC
>SDVV010007261.1:0-17895 GCA_016164225.1 Gammarus roeselii
TTGAAAAGTGAAGAAAAAATAGATTCAAAGTAAACATCTGTATTCATGCTACATCAATCAGGACATGAATCAAGTTACCGTTTGTTACCGTTTGGTGTGACTTAACGCTTAACGAGGATGATTTGGCTTAACGAGGTGTGGCTTAACGCTTAACGAGGATGATTTGGCTTAACGAGGTGTGGCTTAACGAGGATGATTTGGCTTAACGAGGTGTGGCTTAACGAGGATGATCAAAACAACGCCGTGACTGTTAATGGTGAAAGATATGAACAAATGCTGGTAAACTTTTTATTTTCAAAGATTTATAAGTTGGGTGACATTTTTTTGGTTTTAACAGGATGGAGCACCATGTCATACGGCAAGATTATCCATGTCTTCATTAAAGATCCAGTTTGCGCAGAAATTGATTTCCAGATTCGGTGATGTTGAATGGCCACCTCGATCGCCTGATCTTTCCCCCCTTGACTCCTTTTTGTGGGGATATTTGAAAAACAATGTGTATCGAAACAATCCAAGAGCATAACACGATCTTGAGCAGAACATAACTCAAAAAATTGGTTTAATCACACCTCAAACATTAGCTAAAGTGATGCATAACATGGTCACGAGAGTAGATGAATGTTTAAGACTAGATGGAGATCATCTGGAAGGAATAATCTTTAAGAACTAATCTAGTTAACTATATTTTTTCTTATATTTTCAACTGTGTTTCTGTTTTTTTTTTTCGACGAATAACATTTTTTTATTTTCATGAGTTTCTTTCAGGTCCCGTAACGCTGGAACACCCTGTACTTGCAATGTAACCTTATCAGTCTGTCTGTACTTGCAATGTTAATTGTAGAAATGTTCAGTTTCGATATGGAGATTTTCAGGCGTTTGAGTCGAGCTGGTTAGCAATAATAGTAATTAAATTGTTACTTATGATGAAATTATGAGTAATAACAAACAACTACCATCGCCAGCGAATTGTTAAGAAAGCCGTGTCATGCTCCTTCCCATATCCCTATAATGATAATCTCGACAGCTCCTGGGAAAGTCGTGTCGTTCTCAGGTTAAACGAGTCACGTAGCCCAGTGCTTGACGAGCGCGTTCTTGAACGCATTCGTGGATTTAGAGTCAACTACCGCAGCTAGTAAGTTGTTCCAAACCCGCGAAATTGCGATCGGGAAAAAGTGTTGTGCTACAGTCGTAGCGAAACGTTTTCCCACAAGTTTCGCTCCGTTGTTTCGAGTACGAATGTTGTGGTCCCGGTCGAAGAGGCCGACAGGGCTCACGTTGTTGAATCCCTTCGAGTATTTGAAGGTTTCAATGAGCTGGCTCCTCAGCCTTCGTTGCTCGAGGGTGATGAGACCAAGCTCTTTGAGCCAATCCTCGTAACTGTGGTGGAGTAGCTGCGGGATGAGCTTAGTAGCACGATGCTGGATTCGTTCCAGTTTAGCTATGTCCCCCCTCTTGTGTAGAGACCAGAATTGGACTGCATGCTCGAGGTGGGGACGGACGAGGGACGTGTACAACAGCAATACAATGTCCTTCGTTTTGCAGAGGAAGTTACGAGAGATGTAGTCAAGGTTACTATCAGGACGTCCAAATCTCTCTGCTGGTCAACGGGTGCAAGGTCGATTCCTGCCATCGTGTGGTTGAACTTGGCATTGCAACACCCCATGTGCATAACTGTACATTTTGCTACATTTAAGGGCATCCGCCACGTTTCCGACCATTGAACGAGTTTTTTGATATATTGTTGAATCTCAACTCTGTCTCTCTCCCTCCTTGCTGCATGACAGAGCTTCGTGTCGCCGGCGAATTTCGATGCCTTAGACAGAAGCCCCGCATCCATGTCGTTTACATAGATGAGGAAGAGGATAGGACCCAAGACGCTGCACTGGGGCACCCTAGAGGTAACAGGGGCCCACTCAGACGGAGCCTGGCCGATGCTGACTCTTTGCTTGCGCCCTGTTAGCCAGGCGCGCAGCCAGCGAAGTACGTTACCACCGATGACGAGCTCAGAGACTTGGTGTAACAGTCTCCTGTGCGGCACCTTGTCGAAGGCTTTTTGGAAGTCTAGGTAGATGACATCCACTGCCTTGCGGCGGTCGTATACGTTGGTCACTTCATTAAAAAACTCAAGCAGATTCGTCTGACAACTCTTTTTATATCGGAAGCTGTGTTGAGTGTCGTGAATGAGTCTGTTGTCTTCCAGATGATCGACGAGATTATGTCTCGTCGATCGCTCGATGGTTTTGCACACGATCGATGTCAAGCTGATCGGTCGATAGTTGCGGGCGATTGTCGGTCACCTTTCTTGAAGATTGCCGTGACATTAGCAATTCTCCAGTCTTCGGGGACCTCGCCACTCGTCATCGATACGTTGAAGATGTGGGTCAGGGAGTCCGCAAATGGTTCTCGAGTTTCATTAAGAACTCCTTGGTGGTGTCCATCGGGACCAATCGATTTGTAAATGTCCAGTCCCTCAAGTTGTTTGACAACTTTCTCTCTCGTGAACACAATGTCGCTGAGGCTGACTTCCCCAGAGTAAACATTACCTCGTTCGTAGCCGGGGTCCTCAACTGTGAACACTGAACAGAAGAAGCTATTCAGGACAGTGGCCATGTTCTCAGGTGACGGTTTGAGGACACCATCTTCATCCATTAGCGGACCAACGGAGTCCCTAGCAATTCTACGCTCGTTGACGTAGCGATAGAAAGCCTTAGGGTTCTCCTTGGCGTTATTCGCAATATATCTCTTTTTCGTGCGTTTAAAGGATTAGACTAGCCTAGTGATTGTCCTACAGCCCAGGCGATGCAGTTCTGTCACCTCTGCGGTGTTGTCCCTCATTCGTTGCGCATTTAGTTGATTGCGACGATTTAAGGCTCTTGCAACTTCAACGTTACCCCAAGGGGGCCTGATACTTTGAACGGGATCAATTGTCCTCAAGAGTATACATCGGTCGCTAGCCTCGTGAACTCTCTCATTGAGGATGCGGCAGCAAGTGTCCACCGTACCTCCTCAGAGTTGTTCGATTAAATTAAGCGCACTTAGTTGTTCTCTCATTACCTGAAAGTCTGCTCGCGCAAAATTAGGACGGCGTATAGCTCTGTGGGGGGCTGGACGGGGCCCTTTGATGGTGAATTCCACCGCGTTGTGGTCAGCACCTTCCAGTTTGTTGCCAACTAGGATGTCGCCGACCAAGGGCTCCTCAGTTGACATGACTTGGTCCAGTATGTTGTTCCCCCGGATTGCTTCACGAACATACTGGGTCATGAAATTATCGGCGATTAACTCCGTTAGTTTTTACCCGGGGCCTGTGAAGTTAGGCTCACCCAGTCAGTATAAGAGAGATTAAAGTCATCGAAGATGATAGACTCGTGGTTATTTGAGACTATTTCTTCCAGCTTCTCATTGAGCTGGGCATCTTGTTCATCATGGGTGTGACTGTTGTGGTGCAACAAAGCCAGCTTCAATGTCGCATGAGCCACTTTGATTTCTGCGTTGAGTATTCTACAAGAAACTGTTGCGAGCGTTGCTCTAAGAAATGGATGCAGTGTCTCCTTAATGCACAGCACGGACCTGCCCCTCGGTTACTAGGGGTGGGTTTGTACACGCTGAACATTTTGTTGCCTGGTAGCATTATCTCTGCTGCCAGGTTTCTACTCTGTAGATTGTGCCATGTTTCGTTTATGCCAACGACATCAAACGAGTACAGGGTCGCCAGTCCCCTCAGTTCGTCGAACTTAGGGGCATAGGACTGCGCGTTACAGAAGAAGACCTTTAGACGGTGCGTGTCTCGTCTTCGGCTTATTCATCATTGGGGGGGTATCGACTTGACGGCTGTGGACCAGGATCTTGACCATCCCTAGTATTGCCTTCTTGTGAGCCCTGTAACGCATCTACCGTGCCCGCAGCTTCTTCCTCTAGAAGCGACTGATCGGTCATCGCTCCGGTCCGGGAATCTGCTGCGCACACGTTGCTCCCTAGGTAGGGTTTCCTGAGGCCAAATCTGAACCGTTTAAAGCACGCTGGACCTCAAACTTTTAGGCAAAGTATTTCTTAGCGCTGAGATTTAGCAGTCTGCCAAGTCGGGCATTTCCTACATCATTCAGGTGTGGGCCATCTCTTAGGAAAAGATCGGGCCTCTCCTTAAAGTCATCAAACAAGTTGATGAAGCATATTCCATTGGACTTTCAAATAGTCGCGAAGGCTCAATTTGTATAGGTTAACTTACTATACAGTTCGTCATCATCATTTATTCGCGACAAGATGGATGTGATGGCCACTCAATCCGTTTTTACCTTGAGGTTAGAAACCAGCTGCCTATACTTGGCTAACAGATCTTCCGACCTTGTCCTTTTAAGATCATTGGTGCCTACTCCTCCGCGATCGAACTGGGTCCCCTCGGTCAATCCTCTCCCGGGAAGCCTCTCGATCCAGCTGTAAAACATGGACTACCAACTCATTAATTTTCACTAGCTTCCTCGTCTGTTCCGCCAGACCCTTACTAGCCTTCTCCATATGAAAACGTAAGTTTCTCCGAGGTCTGCAGCAAAACTCTCTAGATCACGCTCACTAACAAGGTCCTCTTGAACCTTACTTATCTCGGCTCTCACCTCCGCTACGTGCTCACAAGTTCTGCCGATCTCCTCTCTCATCTCCACATACTCACTGGCGGAAGTGCGCTGCTACTCATCGAAGACAAAAATCTTCCTCGCAAGGATCCCGTCCTCTCCTCCGTCGTCGTCCTTCCTCCGCAGGCCCTGGAAGGTCTCCAGTACCTGGTCGAGCCTGCCATCCAGCTCGCAGAGTCGACAAACGAGGTTCTCCACGTCCTGCTTCTCGAGGTCCCTGAAGACGTTCCTGCTCGTCCTGGCAAAGCAGATCGAGCAGTCCGACAGAGTAGGAGACATCCTCAGACGTCGCCCGGGGGAATCTTTGGCCTGTTTTTCACAGACGCGGTTTATTACTCACTTAGTTTACTAGTTTCAATATTAATTGTATTATTTATTAGCTCACTTAACACGGTAAATGTTCACACTTGACACGAAAATACACACCAAGTACAGCTCTTACATAAGAGTCTGCAAAAAATACAAGAGAGTCAGTTAGTAATCCGTACGTGAACAAATTCGATTTCGAATGAGATGGACAGCGCGACCATGCATGTAGCAATTATATTCAATCGCGCTTTTCGGGTTCAACAGTCAGTATTGTCGTATACCTTTGAAGGCAATATTAACGGCTTTATAATCGAGCTGGCAAACACATTTCCAATAAATAAAATCAGCAAGGCAAGGGACCTCAAATCGTTCATCATAGTATGTGCGTTCATGTTTTTGATTACGTCAGTTTGGTAAATAATTTTGTTTATAAAGTCTTTGGTTCACAACATCTTTTTTTCTACTAAAGATACTTTTCTCCAACGATCCCATTATCTATACAAGAGTTATATCATGTGCTTCTCCAGAGATATTATTATTAATTTAAAACGGTGAAGAGGTACGCGCCGTTCCTTACAGTTGTATGTGGTTTTCTATAACGATATAACAGGGTTTCCTTAAAACCCTGTCCTAGGTCACAGTCATTTGCTCCTCGATATAAATTACAAAATGAAATACATTTCTCGACATGTCAGAAACATTGAATCTAGACCCAAACCGTAGGGTCGATTACCTTTAGAGAGATGTGATAGATGCCGTCTCGCCTGAAATGGGAATGGAAACATATCTCGGGAATGGGAGTACGCATTATGAATTGGAATAGTTATCTGTGATGCGAATGCACATCAGAATGTGAACGAAAATATGAATCTGACATGGTAATGGGAGCACTTACTGGGAACGACAGCGCGGGAATGTGCCTGTTGGGAATTAAGTGAATTAAAGCGGCAAGACACCACCTGCCCTGGCTAAGAAGAATTCGATCACCAAAATAGCACGACTCCTTGGGCGTGTACTTAGTACACTATGAACGACACTCGGTAATGACCAGAAACACCGCATCCAGTTAACGTCGACGCCCACTCAATCAGTTCGATGTAAGTTCTATTCGGGTAATATTATCAGGGTGTCATTCAATATTGCCAGGTTGACATTCACTATTGCCAGGGTGTCATTCAATATTGCCAGAGTGTCATTCAATATTGCCAGTATGCCATTCAATAATGCCAGGCTGTCATTCAATATCTCCAGGGAGTCATTCAATATTTCAGGGGTATCATTCAATATTGCCAGGGTGTATTCCACTGCCAGGGAGTCATTCAATATTACCAGTCTGTCATTCAAACTAGCGGTGGCACGCAAAAGAGGAGCGTTTGAGGAGTGGTTGCAGGTGAAGTCGGTGGTGGCATAAGGTTATGAGGAGAGGAGGAACGAGGTGAAGCGGGTGGTGAGGAGAGCCAAAAGGGACGCTGATGCCAGGTGGGACAGACGGTTGTGCCAGAATTTTGAGGAGAACAAAAAGTTAATCTGGAAAGCGGTGAAAAGGGTGAGAAAGGGAGAGACCGGAAAGGAGGAAGTGGTGAAAGATGAAAACGGTCAGTTGTTGTTGGAAAGTGGTGAAGTACGGAAGAGGTGGGCCGAGTATTTTGATGAGTTGTTGAATGTCGAGGATGACAGAGAGGCTGACATTGTTTCCATGGGTGGTGGTGTTTAGATGCCAGTTTTGGGAGAAAGACTTGTGGCGGACATAATCAGGGAAGAGGTGCAAGAGGCGATGGACGTGATGAAAGCAGGGAAAGCAGGGAAAGGCCACCCTGACTCCTTGGCAAGGGTGTCATTCAGTGTTGTCATGAGAACTATTCAATATTGCCAGAGTGTCATTCAATATTACCAGGGTATAATTCATTATTGCCAGGGTGTCATTCAATATTGCCAGGGTGTCATTCAATATTACCAGCGTGTCATTCAATATTGCCAGAATGTCATTCAATATTGCCAGGGAGTCATTCAATATTGCCTGGGTCCCATTCAATATTGTCAGGGTGTATTTCAATATTGCCAGGGTGCCATTCAATATTGCCTGGGTGTCTTTCAATATTATCAGGGTATCATTCATTATTGACAGAAAGTCATTCAATATTGCCAGGGTGTAATTCGATATTACCAGGGTGTCATTCGATATTGCTAGGGTTTCATTCAATAATGCCAGGATCCCATTCAATATTGCCAGGGTGTCTTTCAATGTTGCCAGGGTGTCATTCAATATTGCCAGGGTGTCATTCAATATTACCAGGGTGTCATTCAATGTTGCAAGGAAATCGTGCAATATTGCCAGGACGTCATTCAATATTGCCAAGGGTATCATTCATTATTGCCAGGGTGTCATTCAATATTGCCATGGTGTCATTCAATATTGCTAGGGTATTATTCAATACTGCCAAGGCATATTTCAATAATGCCACAGTCCCTCCATTTATCCAGGGTGTCATTCAATATTAACAGCGTGTCATTCAATATTGTCAGGGTGTCATTCAATATTGCCAGGGTGTCATTCAATATTGCTAGGGAATCATTCAATATTTACAGGGTGTCATTTAATACTGCCAGGGTGTAGTTCCAGTTTGGGCTCAGGTTAGGGAATGGTAGCGAAAGTGGGAGCTCGAGGAAGGAATGGGTGAAGGGGGGTATTGCCTGAGTCCCATTCAATATTGTCAGAGTGTCTTTCAATATTGCCAAGGTAGCATTCAATATTGCCAGGGTGTCATTCTATAATGCCAGGGTGTCATTTAATATTGCTAGGGTTCATTCAATATTGTCAGGGTGCCATCCAATATTGCCAGGGTATCATTCGATGTTCCCAGGGTGTCATTCAATGTTGCCAGGGTGTCATTCAATATTGCCGGGGTGTCATTCGATATCGACAGGAAATTGGGCAATATTGCCAGGGCATCACTCAATATTGCCAAGGGTATCATTCAATATTGCCAGGAATTCATTCAAAATTGCCAGGGTGTCATTCAATATTGCCATGGTGTCACTCAATATTGCTAGGGTATCATTCAATACTGCCAAGGCATATTTCACTAATGCCACAGTCCCTCAATATTGCCAGGGTGTCATTCAATATTAACAGCGTGTCGTTCAATATTGTCAGAGTGTCATTCAATATTGCCAGGGGATCATTACATATTGCCCGGGTGTCATTTAATATTGCCAGGGTGTAGTTCCATATGGTCAGGGTATTATTCAATACTACCAGGGTGTCATTCAATATTGCAATGATCCCATCAATACAGCCAGGGAGTCATTCAATTTTGCCAGGGTGTCATTCAATATTGCCAAGGTGTCATTTGATATTGCCAAATTGTCATTCAATATTGAGAGAGTCATTCAATATTTCCAGGGTGTCATTCAATATTGACAGGGAGTCATTCAATATTGCCAGAGGCCCATTAAATATTGCCAGGGAATCATTAAATGTTGTCAGGGTGTCATTCAATATTACCTGTGAGTCATTCAGTATTGCCAGGGTCCCATTCAATATCGCTAGGGTGTCATTCAATATTATATGGTGTCATCCAATATTGCCAGAGTCATTCAATTTTGCCAGGGTGTCATTCAATATTGCCAGGGTGTCATTCATAATTGCAGGAAATTGTGCAATATGGCCAGGGCGTCATTTAATATTGCCAAATTTTCGTTTAATTTTGTCATGGTGTCATTCAATTTTGCCATGGTGTCATTCAATATTGCCAAAAGGCATTCAATATTGCAGGAAATTGTGCAATATTGCTGGGGGGTCATTTAATATAGCCACGGTATCATTTAATTTTCCCAGGGTGTCATTCAATATTGCCAGAGTGTCATTCAATATTGTCAGGGTGTCGTTCAATTTAGCTAGGGTGTCATTCAACATTGCCAGGGTGTTATTCAATACTACCAGGGTGTCATTCAATATTGCAATGATCCCATCAATACAGCCAGGGAGTCATTCAATTTTGCCAGGGTGTCATTCAATATTGCCAAGGTGTCATTTGATATTGCCAGATTGTCATTCGATATTGAGAGAGTCATTCAATATTGTCAGGGTGTCATTCAATATTGACAGGGAGTCATTCAATATTGCCAGAGGCCCATTAAATATTGCCAGGGAGTCAATAAATGTTGTCAGGGTGTCATTCATCATTATTCGGGAGTCATTCAGTATTGCCAGGGTCCCATTCAATATCGCTAGGGTGTCATTCAATATTATATGGTGTCATCCAATGTTGCCAGAGTCATTCAATTTTGCCAGGTTGTCATTCAATATTGCCAGGGTGTTATTCAATATTGCCAGGGTGTCATTCATAATTGCAGGAAATTGTGCAATATTGCCAGGGCGTCATTCAATATTGCCAAATTTTCATTTAATTTTGCCATGGTGTCATTCAATTTTGCCATGGTGTCATTCAATATTGCCAGGGTGTCATTCAATATTGCAGGAAATTGTGCAATATTGCTAGGGCGTCATTCAATATTGCCACGGTATCATTTAATTTTCCCAGGGTGTCATTCAATATTGCCAGGGTGTCATTCAATATTGTCAGGGTGTCGTTCAATTTAGCTAAGGTGTCATTCAACATTGCCAGGGCGTCTTTCAATATTGCCAGGGTGTCATTCAATATTGCCAGGGAGTCATTCAAAATTTTCAGGGTGTCATTCAATATTGCCAGGGTGTCATTCGATATTGCAAGGGTGTCATTCAATAGTTAACAGTTTCCTGAAGACTATCAATATTTCCAGGGTGTTTCATTCGGAGAATCCTAGTCTTAACAAATTCTTCAAAACGGTAGCACGTTACGTTCCGCGTAGGGTTGAAGTATTGCCATCCCAATACTATAAAAATGTCAGAAGCAAGCAATCATTACTCTGGCCTCCTCCCTTCCTCTACTTCCCCCTTCGTATGGCCAGCATCTCGTATCGCCCCCCCCCCATCGCACGTCAGGACACTAACATTCAAAATGAAAATCACCAATCAGTGACTCCTTATCATCCCCACACAATCAGTTCCCATGCAACGCCTTTCCAACACGGTTGCAGCAATATCGTCCCATCAGCGCCTCCTCATTTCTTCTTCTACACTCCTCCTCCATTCTACACTACTCACGCAAATCCGTCTAACTATGTTTGCAGCACAACCCCCCCTCCCTTGCTACCATTCCCTAACCTCAGTCATAACTCTGACTCTACATATTCTGCTATTCCCTCGCATATATTACCCCCTTTCACCCATTCCTTCCTCGAGCTCCCACTTTCGCTACCATTCCCTAACCTGAGCCCGAAGTCCAACATTACCTATTCCGCCAATCCCTCCCATATATTACCCCCCTTCATCCGTTTTTCTTCTAGCTTCCACCTTCGCTACCATTCTCTAACCTCAGCCCAAACTCAAACTCTACCAATCCCGCTAATCCCTTCCATGTATTACCCCCCTCCTCCAATGCCTTCCTCTAGCTCGATTCAGCCATCCTCAGCCATGCCTCTCTTCAACCACCGACTTAAATTTCTTGCCCTTGGTTCTGTTCGGTCTCCCCTGCTCCAGCCCACTCTTAATAACGAAGAACAGAACCGAAAGCAGCGATATCCAAAACATACAAACAATGCTACTCGAGAATTAGCGACCAGATTCTTAGGTAACGTCTGTAAGAGTATTACAGAAGAGCATATTAGAAATCTAAATGAGGGTGGCGTTGCTGACACAAGAAACAATTAACCGAATGAACGAATGCCAATGCAGGTGACGGAAAAATTGCATGAATTCTCCCGGAACACCAACATCGACACCATTCTAACGGTTTTACGATGAAAGAAACAATTAACACTTGCAATCGGACATAGTATGATTCACTCGGTGAAAGGATCCTTAGTAAAACAACCACGACTCAACGATGAAAACATATTGAAGGTGATAAAAAATGAAGCAATGGAGAAGATAACAAAGCCTTCACTGAGTCTAAAAAATAAGATAGGTTCCTCTCCGAGATAGAGAAGTATTTTGAAAACATAGAGTACAATAGCAGTTTTGGCGATCTAGTCCCCGTAATTCTCAGCAACGCACTCAAAATACAAATCACAACCTTTGAGGGAAAAAAAACGGACATCGTAACGAAAACTGTAATGAATCCAACCAACCTTAACAGTGATGGAGCTGCTCAATACTCAAAATTTTTAGTCAAGAAAGTGGACCACCATAGTAGTCTTGCAACAACCCACTCTATGAAGCCGCATTTCGAACAACAAAATATTGCAGCGAAGCGCAACAAGCATGTGGAAACAATGTGCACTGTTCCAATAGGTATTCTCCCTTACAATACGACAATGATACATCCATATCCGATAAAAAGACGCCTCTGCAATCATCCCAAAGTGACACCAACTGTCCTGTAAGTAAACACAAATGACTAGAGGCACAAACTGTTCAAACTGAGAGCAGCAACCACCCCTCAGCAACCATGTCTATAAATACCCATCAGAACCCAAATAATATTGTGGTTAAACAATTAAACGTTAGAAGCTTATGAACAAAGATGGATCACATCAATATGATGATGAAGGAGGACTCAATTGACATTCTATGTCTGACTAAAACCTGGCTGGAATCTGACATTAACACTACCTTCGTCGAGATTGACGGCTTCATTGTTTATAGAAAATATACAGAAAGAAAAGGAGGTGGAACCGTGATTTATGTGCGAGAAGAACATACCTCTTCTCAAGTAATGCTTAACGACAGCAATGAAGTTGATGATTTTTGAGTTATTAGCAAGGTACGAAAAAAACATCTTTTGTTGTTGGTTCTCTTTACAGACCATCCAGAGCAAGTTTACAGTCTTTTCAATACATCGAAGAAAGATTTCGAAAAGCTATCCGCTTTGGAAAAACGCTGTACATTTTGGGAGATTTCAATGATGATCAATATAATTTGAAATTGAAATCCAACAATATGAAGCCGATTTTAGACAGACTCGGGCTGCATCAGCTCATAAAAAGTGTAACAAGAATTACACCCGAATCCCAAACTGTATTGGATCTGCTCATAAGTAACAATCCGTCTTTCATTGTTACCACAGACGTGGAGCCCAATTCCTTGTCGGATCACTATGAAATGAACTGCACAATTAACATCAAAAAAAGAGAAGAAACAAGCATACAAAATAACCGGCCGTACAAAAAGAAATTACTCCGCGGATAATTTCAGAGCACAACTAGTGGCAAACGTCGAGATGATAAACCAATACATAGCACAAATAACATCACAGAGCAAACCCAATTACTCACAGACTTCCCTCTCACATGTCTGAACGCTGTGGCGCCAACGGAACCTGAAACAATGAAAAGCATGCAGGTTAAATGGATTACAGAAAAACTGCGGAACGAAATTGCTCTTGAAAGATATCTTAAACGCGGAGCAAAACGAAGCATTACTTGGTTAGAATTATTTCGAATTCAAAAGAGAAGAGTCAAACAAAAAGTCAGGTGTCAAGAATTAACTTCCATCATGAGGAACTTAAACAGTGCAAAAGCCATCAAAAAGAAACGTGGAATGTACTGAAAATAATTGTTCCCTACAACAAAAGATCACTTCGCCTACTTATCCGAATCCTCAAGCAACTTCAGAGAAGTTCAACAACTACTTCACTGGAGTTGGGAAACAGGTTTTTGAAGAGGTAACCGAGGAAGCTTATCAAGGATTACAGAACGACGCAACAGATACATGGAGTCAAAAGCTTTCGATGGAGACAGCGACCAAGAAGCAAACGTCAAATAGAAACCAAAGCAAGTATCGCAACACATAGTAAAACGAGCTGCATTTGCCTTGGGGAACACAAATTCTATAGGAACTGATGGTTTAACCCAACAATATCTGAAAGACAGCCTTATAGTCACCTTGCCTTATATCAGCACAGTTATTAACACCTCCAAAGCAATTGAAACATTTCCAGAGATCTGGAAGCTTGCAATCATAAAAGCAATTCATAAATCTGGGGACAAGAATTAACCGTCCAACTTTAGACCGATCAGTCTTCTGCCTGTCCTATCCAATATTCTAGATAAGGTAATATCTATCCAATTGATTGATTACCTCGAATCAAACAAGCTTTTGAATGACTGCCTGTATGCTTATCGGCGAAAATTGTCAACAGAGGACGCATTTATGAGCATCACTGAAGATCTGTACAAAACTTTGTTGATGAGGGCAGGTATCTCTGCTGGTATTGCTAGACTTATCGAAAGCATTCGACAGTGTAAGCCATACAATTCTTTTTGGCAAGCTCCGCAACATCGGAATAGACCCTACTTGGTTCAAAAGTTTTCTGATGAATCGGCAACAATCAGTTAAACTCGATAACGCAACTAAGTCAAATTCGACCACAGTTGTCTTTAGGGTCCCTCAATGTTCGATTCATGGCCCTTTGTTGTTCCTGGTGGTTGTAAATGATATTGACTGTAAATTACCAAAAAAATCAAGCGAAAATGGTGATGTGCGCCGATGATGTTCAAATATTGTTTTCTCGAAAGCAGTCAGGTCAGAATGCGCTTTAAGACGACGCTGAGACAGCCGTACTAATCTGAAATCTTGGTATGATAAAAATGGACTCATGCTGAATTCTGAAAAACAAAATGCATCATGTTAGGCTTGAACTCAAAAAGAAAAGCAGTTCCAATGAATTTCTCTATCAGGATAGGCAAAACTGATATTCCTCTTGATGATAAAGTTATAAGTCTGGGATTATGGTTTGATCCCGATCTTTCCTTCAAACACCACGTAACTGCTCTTTGTTCCAAGTTGAATGGAAAACTTTTGTTCCTATACTTCGCAAAAAAGAATCAGATTTCAAATCAAGATAACTGATTGTCCAGCTTTAGTATTTTCTCACATCAACTACTGTCTTCCAATTTGGGGGAAATGCACCAAAATTCAAAAAAATAAAGTACAACGTTGTATAAACTTTGCGGCAAGAATAACATGCGATGGTAACCACAAAAAACGAGACCACGTCAGTCCTCTCCTCAAAAAATTACAGAGGCTCAATATCGACAACAAACTTGCACTCCATGAGTCGATCAGAATTCATTAAGATCTTCTAGAAAAAAAATCACCCGGCAGCTAAAGGCTTATATATTCTTGAGGTAAAAAGAACAATCGATTCACAAGAAATAATGTTACTCTGCACGTTGAACACAGGAAAACAGAAACTGCTTGTGGAGTTTTTTCGATCACTGGACCAAAGTCCTGGAACAACCTCCCAACAAGCCTCAAGAATCTTAAATCCAACACGTCCTTCACGAATATGCTTAATGAACATCTATTGACCGATCAATTCAAAACGGTACCTTTCCCCACAAACAAAAGCCAAATGCATAATACCAGTGAACAGAAAATGTATTATTCTTGAGCATGTCCGAAACCAGCATCACCATAGCGCTCAGCATAGAGACACCATCTAACTGTTTTTACTCAGACGATACATATGTTTTCTATGTTGCTACCGATCACAACTGTCTTTGCCAATTACCATAAGTGTCAACTAGCGTTTTGTCTATTTCTATGTGTCAAATGTTTCAATCGTTTCAGTATAATTAAAATACGAACTCAGTCTTTTCGAGGAACGATAGGCAGCTTCTAACTTTGACAAAGGTTAACTCGATGTTAATAAAATTCATTTAATTATTTCTAACAATTACCGTACCATTTTTTGGTGATACAATCATTGCCTTATAAGCTAATATTTTGCTTTTTCTACTATAACAGAAGTATATTCATCCGACTTGTGTACTCCAGCATTGTATTATTCTGATTGTCAATCATTTAATCTTTTCCTAGCGGTCATGAAGTGTGTATAACGTTTCTTCAGTAGCTTGGTATGTATTTAATGTATAATTTTTTTGTGTGTAACTTGTGTCAGCAACAATGGCTTAGACCCATCTTCACACTATGTTAACGCTTTCCGATTTCCCAACTCTATATTGCATTCATATTTTCCGTATAATTCATGTCGTCCATCCACACCTTTGTCATCGTACAATAATTTCATTACAATATTTTAATACATTTCTATATCCCAACCCCATGTTCTCGGGACTCTAAACACGTGCATGCGTGATTTTCCACCCCATATTCTTGTTATTTTCCACACCCATGTATTGTGTCATTTATCCACCCAAAGTATTTATTATTTTTGAACCGCGACTGTCACTGGTTTTCCCAACGCTATGTAGTCGTGATTTTTCTGTCAGAATAGACCTGTTCTGTAGGTGCCCTTATGATACTATTGTAAATAATATTTCGCTCCATGTAATCCGAACCGGCGGCCCCCAGAGATGATCTGCGACGAATTCAAAATGAGCTCTCGTTTTCGTTAATTCAAATAGCGTACGCGCCCTACGGAGGAGTCCTTATGACTCACGTTGAGGCTCTGGTTGAAATGAGGCCCAAATCTAATCAAATAGCGTAGTTGATAATGAAGTTTCATGTCTTATGTTTAATAATTGAATTATTTTCTAAAAATTGAAAACCTATTGTCAGACGATGGAAATAAACGATTTAATAATAATAATCCAATCCACATGGCATTCTGCATCTCATCCCCACGCACACCGTTCGTTCGTAATGGTCGCAATGGTCTCGATAACGACAATAGAACAATGGCAACCAGTTCTTGTGTCGGAGGAAAAACGATTTATAGGTCGGAGGTCTGCTTAAAGGGAGGATTGACCTTTGAGATAGACAGCTGCACGCCGCCTCAACGAATAAGACCGCTGCGCGCTGGTTGCACAAAAGAAGACCTCTGCCCGCCGCCTGCACGAAAGAAGGCCTTTGCGTGCCGTTTGCACGAAGGATAGACCGCTGCACGCTATCTGCACGAAGGAAGACCTCTGCGTGCCGTCTGTACGAAGGATAGACAGCTGCGCGTCATCTGCACGAAGGAAGACCTCTGCGCGCCGGTTGCACAAAAGAAGACCTCTGCCCGCCGCCAGCACGAAGAAAGACCTCTGCGTGCCGTTTGTACAAAGGATAGACCTCTGCGCGACGCCTGCACGAAGGAAGGCCTCTGCGCGACGTGTGCACGAAGGAAGACCTCTGCGTGTTGTTTGCACGATAGACCGCTGCCCGCCGTCTATACGAAGGATAGACCGCTGCAGGCTGCCTGTGCAAAGAGCAGACAGGTATATTTAGCCTCCTTCCCTTCCATGCCTACATGAATGGTATGCCACCTTCCCTTCCTATTTTCCCTATTGATACACGTCGGTCTTTCCTGCCTTCACGGAAGAAATACTATCTTCCTTCCTTGCTTTATCGAAGGATAGCTCCCATTCCTTTCCTGCTTCTATTAAGGAGACTCCGTTCCCGCCTTATCGAAGGATGTACCACCTTCCTTCCTTGCCCTCACGAAGGATGCACCACCTTCCCTCTCTACCTCCACGATGAATAAACACAGACACATTCTCTAACGCGCAGTCTCCGCCTCTAGAAGGTCATAAGCACAGACACATTCTCTGATATGCAGTCTCCTCTTCTAGTAGGTCATAAACACAGACATTCTCTGACATACAGTCTCCTCCTTTATTGGGTCATAAACGCAGACACAAACTCTGGAGTGCAATCTCCTCCTCCAGTAGGTCATAAACACAGACACATTATTTGAAGTGCAGTCTCCTCCTCTAGTTGGTCATAAACGCAGACACATTTTCTGAAGTGCAGTCTCCCCCTTTAGTAGTTCATAAACACAGACACATTCTCTGACGTGCATTCTCCTCCTCTAGTAGGTCATAAATATAGACACAATCTCTGACGTGCAGTCACCTCCTCTAGAAGGTCATAAACACAGGCATATTCTCTGAAGTGCATTCTCCTCCTCTAGTAGGTCATTAACACAGACACATTCTCTGAAGTGCAGTCTCCTCCTCTAGTAGATCATAAACAGACACATTCCCTGAAGTGCAGTCTCCTCCTCTAGTAGGTCATAAACACAGACATATTCTCTGAAGTGCAGTCTCTTCCTCTAGTAGGTCATAAACACAGACATATTCTCTGAAGTGCAGTCTCTTCCTCTAGTAGGTCATAAACACAGACACATTCACTGAAGTGCAGTCTCCTCCTCTAGTTGGTCATAAACACAGACACATTCACTGAAGTGCAGTCTCCTCCTCTAGTAGGTCATAAATACAGACACATTCACTAAAGAGCAGTCTCCTCCTCTAGTAGGTCATAAACACAGACACATTCACTGAAGTGCAGTCTCCTCCTCTAGTAGGTCATAAACACGACACATTCACTGAAGTGCAGTCTCCTCCTCTAGTGTGTCTCCTTCTTCGGCCCTCTTCATTTGCTTGAAATGCCTGAATACCGTCTAAACGATTTTATCTTCTAATGAAGATGACAGTCGATAATGTGAGGGAGGGTTTATTATTAGTAGTATTAGAATAAGAGAAATGATTAATATTTGTAGTAGTAGTAGTATTATAATTATTAATAATCTGATAATTTTTTTTTGTAATACTGTAGTTTATTATTTTTGTTATTTCTATAATTATTATTACCATCGTTATTATCATATAGGATTATCTTTAGCCATAAAAACACAGGTTGGCATGAAAGTGTAACTAAATACCTTTTTCCATTTCTTTTGTCCGATCTGAGCCACGCAGAGGTGACTCTCTCATCACCTTGTTCGCGGGACGTGCATTTATGATACCATCACCGCACCATCACCACACCATCAACACACCATCACCACACCAACACCACACCATCACCACACCATCACCACACCATCACCACACCATCACCACACCATCACCACACCATCACCACACCACCACCACACCATCGTCACACCCTCGCCACACCATCACCACACCATCACCACACCATCACCACACCATCACCACACCATCACCACACCATCACCACACCATCACC
>SDVV010007262.1:0-17895 GCA_016164225.1 Gammarus roeselii
AAGGGCTAAAGAGGCCAGAGAAGATCTAAATGCACGGAAACGCATTTGGGCGGCCTAGGGGTAGATTATTTGAAACATACTTGGAATGGGCGGGTCACGGAGGAAGATTCCACAAGTAGGGAAGGGAAATTGGGCCACGGTGCACTCTCACGTGGCCACGGTGTACTCTCCTGTGGCCACGGTGCACTCTCCTGTGGCCACGGTGCACTCTCCTGTGGCCACGGTGCACTCTCCTGTGGCCACGGTGCACTCTCCTGTGGCCACGGCGCACTCTCCTGTGGCCACGGCGCACTCGCATATTATAACCATTTCAATATCAAAACTTACAATTGTCTCCTGCAAGCAGCTGTAGAGGGGCTGGCAGCAGGATAATCCTAGCACTCATAAACATGCCTAAACACAAAACATTCCATGGCCCTTTTAGCGTGCTCATCAAAGTCAATGACTGCGGGCTGTAACTGTCGTGTAACTGAAGAGTCCTGCAACTCTAGAGTCGTGTAACTGTAAAGTCGTGTAACTGTAAAGTCGTGTAACTGTAGAGTCGTGTAACTGTAGAGTCGTGTTAACTAAGGGTCGTGTAACTGTAGAGTTGTGTAACTGTAGAGTCATGTAACTGTAGAGTCGTGTAACTGTAGAGTCGTGTAACTGAAGAGTCTTGAAATTGTAGAGTCGTGTTACTGTAGAGTCGTGTAACTGTTAAGTCGTGAAACTAAATAGTCGTGTAACTGTAGAGTCATGTAACTGTAGAGTCGTGTAACTGTAAAGTCGTGTAACTGTAGAGTCGTGTAACTGAAGAGTCTTGTAACTGTACAGTCGTGTTACTGTGGAGTCGTGTACCTGTAAAGTCGTGTAACTGAATAGTCGTGTAACTGTAGAGCCGTGCAACTGTAGAGTCGTGTAACTGTAAAGTCGTGTAACTGTAGAGTAGTGTAACTGTAGAGTCGTGTAACTGTAGAATCACCAGTCATCCAGTGCGGGCTTGATGCCCTACTGTCTCTAACAAACTTGTTCTGCAAAACGTTCCCAGGAAGCAGAATCAATCATCGATTGCTTGTAATCAACATCAGACTGTATCCACGATCAGCTGCTAACGAGATATGTGAATGCGGTCGCTTTGACGTCGCTATTGAACCCGTGAACCTTTCAGCCGATTGATGCACAGGCAGTGGCAAAATAAAAATTCAGAAATGATAATTTTAAATTTGTTCTTTTACTTTCCATCGACTTCATACTAATTTTTACATATATTTTTTTCTATCTGTATAGAGCTACTAAGTTGTTGGTTCATTTCGGATTTTAGTTAGCAAAGCATTATTATGTAGAGAAAAGTATCTGATTTTATTTAAGTAATAATGTGTAGAGAAAAAGTATCGTATTTCACTCAACCATTAATGCCTAAAGAAAAAATAATCGGATTGCAGCTAACTAATAATGTGTAGAGTAAAAATAGTCAAATTCCCGTTAAGTGTTAATGCGTTGAGAAAAAAAGACGTTCACGAATGTTATTTTTTCATTGCACCATTCATTCGGTGGATGGCCTTACGACAGAATTTTGGAGTTTTCTCTTGCATTAACGCGAGTAGACAACATTCGTCAGTAGGAACCCCATAGTATGATGGGCCCATTCCATACTCTTCGTGAGCCTCCTCAGAGCTATAAAGGGTGATGATTAGCATCATCATTCATTTGTATAACTTTTCAATATTATCGTCAGTTCATTTGTTTGATGTAACAGCGCCTAATTTTCTATCAGATCTTGCACCTATTTTTTTAGATCATTAACCGGCCTATTCTACATCCAGAAAAGCGTTGGAAGTAGCTCAGTCCCCGTATGTGAGTGTATTTTTCGGGGAAACTATTTTATCTCCTACTGTCTAGCTCTCGACAAAAGACTCCTCCAAACTTTTCCCAAAGCTCCCCAAGCGACGCGTCCCAAGTACCTAATCTTCTGCCCAAAGTTCATCAGCAGACGCGTCTTATGTCGTTAATCTTCTCCTCACAAGCAGAGACGGTCGAAGCAGATCAATCGCAGGAGAGTGGTCGACTCCTTGGCTCGTCACAGGACACGCTCAAAGTCTTGGTCGACTCCTTGGCTCGTCACAGGACACGCTCAAAGTCTTGGTCGACTCCTTGGCTCGTCACAGGACACGCTCAAAGTCTTGGTCGACTCCTTGGCTCGTCACAGGACACGCTCAAGGCATTGGTCGACACCTTGGCTCGTCACAAGACACGCTCAAGGCATTGGTCGACTCCTTAGCTCGTCACAAGACACGCTCAAGGCATTGGTCGACTCCTTAGCTCGTCACAAGACACGCTCAAGGCATTGGTCGACACCTTGTCTCGTCACAAGACACGCTCAACGTATTGGTCGACACCTTGGCTCGTCACAAGACACGCTCAAGGCATTGGTAGACACTTTGGCTCGTCACAAGACACGCTCTAGGCATTGGTCGACACCTTGGCTCGTCACAAGACACGCTCAAGGCATCGGTCGACACCTTGGCTCGTCACAAGACACGCTCAAGGCATTGGTCGACTCCTTGGCTCGTCACAAGACACGCTCAAGGCATTGGTCGACACCTTGGCTCGTCACAAGACACGCTCAAGGCATTGGTAGACTCTTTACCTCGTCACAAGACACGCTCAAGGCATTGGTCTGGACATTTACAATGTTTTATACTCCATGGAAATTGCTTTTCTAATCGTTAGGTCAGAAAGCAATATTTCCAAATCAGAGAGCAATATTGTCATGCCAGCGAGTAATATTTCCATGTCAGAGAACAATATTGTCATGCCAGCGAGCAATATTGCCTTGTCAGAGAGCAATATTGTCATGCCAGCGAGCAATATTGCCATGTCAGAGAGCAATATTGTCATGCCAGCGAGCAATATTGCATTGTCAGAGAGCAATATTGTCGTTCCAGCGAGCAATATTGCCTTATCAGAGAGCAATATTGCCATGTCAGAGAGCAATATTGCCATGTCAGAGAGCAATATTATCGTGCCAGAGAGCAATATTACCATATATGAGAGCAATATTGCCATGCCAGAGAGTGATTTCATCATGTCAGAGAGAAATATTGTCATGTCAGCGAACAATATTGCAACCAATCATATGTCGAGGAACAAATTAGATGATATGTTTTGTCAACAATTATAGTAAAAATAGGGTTGGCCAAAAGTTATATGGCTATTTTGACGTTATGATATGACGGAATTCATGTAAGAAGTGCTTCGGCAGCTAGTGAGGCAGCTAGTGAGGCAGCAATTGAGGCAGCTAGTGAGGCAGCTAGTGAGGCAGCTAGTGAGGCAGCTAGTAAGGCAGCTAGTGAGACAGGTAGTGAAGCAGCTAGTGAGACAGGTAGTGAAGCAGGTAGTGAGGCAGGTAGTGAGGCAACTATTGAGGCAGCTAGTGATGCAGCTAGTGAGGCAGCTAGTGAGACAGGTAGTGAAGCAGGTAGTGAGGCAGGTAGTGAGGCAACTATTGAGGCAGCTAGTGATGCAGCTAGTGGAGCAGTTATTTAGTTAATTAATATGCCACTTTTTGTCAGTGCCGAGTGTAGGAAAATGACTTCGATAATGAGGCTTGAAATATGCTCAACGGCTGACAAATGCAGACGGGATATGCTCAATGGCTGACTAATGCAGACGGGGATATGCTCAACTGCTGGCAAATGCAGACGGGGATATGCTCAACTGCTAGCAAATGCAGACGGGGATATGCTCAACTGCTGACAAATGCAGACGGAAATATTCACAACAGGTAGAAAATTCAGACGGGGATATGCTTAACTGCTGGCAAAGGCAGACAGGAATATTCTCACTGCTGGCAAATGCAGACAGTAATATGCTCAACTGCTGGCATATGCAGAGGGTTTTATGCTCAACTGCCGGCAAAATGCGCGACACGCAGAGTGGCTGACATTACGTCAATTTTTATATCCTTCGCTGTCATGTTAACCAAGAATTGCTGATGTTGCAAATACTTTTTTAACAATGTCAAAATCGTCGATAGAAGTATCGACAATTTTGGTCACGTTATCACGACGTTTATATTCAAGGTCACGTTCTACAGTCCGAATTGTCCACGTTATTGAATTAACGACGCCAACTTGTAGGCTACACCAGCTCGATGGCCCAGTGGGTAGCGAGTCGGCCTCTTCCCACAATAGACTTCCGTGGGAAGCTGAAGGTTGTTCGAAGCTACGTGACCTCTAGTGAGATATTCTGGCCTGTCTGTTATCTTGTAAGGCCAGCTCATAAACGCCATGGGATTAAAAGGCTACCAGCGCAAGCTATAGGGAGGGAGCGTCGCAATTGGTTCGGAGATTTAGTAAGTGCGCTGCACATCCAACATATTGTACACTTATACCAGAAGGTGTTTCGCGGTGACCATCTTTCCAGTCAAGCCTGCTATCGTTCATACTTTTTGCTGACCCTCCATCACTCGATAAAGCAAGTTCTGTAAGCTCTAACTTTAGTGCAACTTTTTAACGGCTCACAACTTCTGGATTACGTTGTGGGTCCCGTCCAAACCCTTTTGTAGCATTCTTGGAACACGAATCGGCAAGACCTTTGACACAACAAGGTTCATGAACCATCAACCCGATATTTGTTAAGGCCATCCATGGGTGAATTTTTTTTTTTTACATTATTGCTATTTTTTGTGCTGGCACAGAGCATTGATAGTGTGTGAAGGAGATATATTCAAAGTAGATTTTGAGCACTGTAGACAAGCATGAATTAATAGTGAAAACACATGTTTTTTCGCGATGTGTGTTGTCTGTTTTCCCAATCTGAAGTGCATGGTCCTTTTCATTGATATCCTAACACCTTGTCCCATTACTCTGACCGCCCATACCCGAACCCCCTAACCCCTTGTCCCATTACTCTGACCGCCCATATTCGAACCCCTACCCATAATCCCTAATGTGCCCTGTGCCTCATTTGTTGAATTACCTTCTAAGCAGAGAAAATCAAGGGTGTCATGGCGCCACCTGCTGTGTTAGCAATCTTAAGTGTGCAGATGATATGGTGTTGTTAGCACCGACTCTCTCACCATTGCAAAAGATTTTTGATATCTGTAATAATTTTGTTGAACCTCATGATATTGTATATAACACTGCAAAAAATGTATGTATGCTAGTTAGAACGAAGGGTCCTAGTTACTACTTTTCGAATGAGATAAAACTAGGCGGTGTTGCACTGAATTATGTCAATGAATCTCAATATCTAGGGCACACCATCACAGTAGATTGCACTGATGACAAGGATGTTGCAAAGCAAACAAGGCGGCAAAATGCAGTGGGTAACATGCTGATACAAAAATTCTCGTTTGCACCAGGGGAAGCTAAAATACAGCTCTTCAAACCATATTGTTGTCCGATTTATTGTGATGCACTGTGGAGAAAATACTTTCAATATAGCGTGAGGGAATTGACAGTGAGTTATGATGACACATTTAGACGGCTGATGCAGATCCCTCGCTCGACGTCAGTGAACAAGGTTTTTGCCGTAAGCCAGTCAGATCACATCAAGGTACTGTTCCGTAAAGCGGCACACAGCCTTATGACTCGAGTTATGAACTCCCCAAATGAAATCCTCGTTGCAATCTGCACTGGTGATGCGCTCGCTGCCTCGTCATTGTTAAGGCGATGGAAAGAATAACTATACACATAGGCAGGAAAGAGTTGCATGCCGTAACTTATTCTTAGTTGTGTGCGGTTATTTTATAACTTTGTTTTCACTGTAACCCTAAAATAAGATGTCTCAATTGCAATACTATGCCCATGTTGGCCATTAATAAAGTTTTATTATTATTATTATTATTATTATTACCTAGTATCACGCTCCTTCTATCCGAATGCATCTGCCTTCTCCCCATGAACCCTGCCCGACTTTTGCCTGCCTCCAGCATCCATGATCAAGTATTACGACACTTAAATCCTGATCCTTATATCCATCCATGATCAAGCATCACGACCCTTATATCCTGACCCTTATATCCATCCATGATCAAGCATCACGATCTTTATACCCCGACCCTTATATCCATGATCAAGCATCACGATCCTTATATCCCGACCCTTATATCTATCCATGATTAGGCATCACGACCCTTATATCCTGACCCTTATATCCATCCATGATCAAGCATCACGACTCTTATATTCTGACCATTATATCCATCCATGATCAAGCATCACGACACTTATATCCCGACCCTTATATCCATGATCAAGCATCACGACCCTTATATCCCGACCCTTATATCCATCCATGATCAAGCATCACGACCCTTTTATCCCGAAATTGTCCGCCCTCAGATCCTGAGCAGCAGTCCCCTGCCTTCGTCTCTCAAGAACCCCCCGGCTTTCCGCTTTCCCCAATTCGACCCGTCGAGTATTTACTGTACCGCAAATTTCACGGCCTTTGCCAAACCCGACCGAGTCTTGCCACGACCAAATTTAAGCGGCACTTCGCGACACTAATTCTGATGCAATTTGCATTTAAATTGCGGACAACGAATGATTAGGGCAGAATGAGCGAACGGCTGTTGGGTGGTGCTGGACGAGGGCCTTACAAGGGCTCACTTTCTACGTTGCGTGAGGCCTGTAGTACAAGCGAGGGCCGTTCTAGGGCTCTCTTCCTACAATGCGTAAAGCCTGTGGTAATAGCCAGGGCCTTAGAAGGGCTCTTTTCTTACACAGCGAGAAGCCTGTGGTAATAGCCAGGGCCTTAGAAGGGCTCTGTTCTTACACAGCGTGAAGCCTGTGGTAATAGCGAGGGCCTCAGAAGAGCTCTCTTCCTACACAGCTGAAGCCTGTGATAATAGCGAGGGCCTTAGGAGAGCTCTCTTCCTAAACAGCGTGAATCCTGTGGTAACAGCGAGGGCCTTAGAAGAGCTCTCTACCTACACAGCGTGAAGCCTGTGGTAAGAGCGAGGGCCTTAGAAGAGCTCTCTTCCTACACAGCTTGAAGCCTTTGATAATAGCGAGGGCCTTAGAAGAGCTCTCTTTCTACACAGCGTGAAGCCTGTGGTAGTAGCGAGGGCCTTAGAATAGCTCTCTTCCTACACAGCGTGAACCCTGTGGTAATAGCGAGGGCCTTAGAAGAGCTCTCTTCCTACATTGCGTGAAGCCTGTGGTAATAGCGAGGGCCTTAGAAGAGCTCTCTTCCTGCACAGCGTGAAGCCTGTGGTAATAGTAAGGGCCTTAGAAGAGCTCTCTTCCTACACAGCCTGAAGCCTGTGGTATAAGCGAGGCCTTAGAAGAGCTCCCTTCCAACACAGCGTGAAGCCTGTGGTAATAGAATGGGCCTTAGAAGAGCTCTCCTCCTGCACAGCGTGAAGCCTGTAAAATAGCGAGGGCCTTAGAAGAGCTCTCTTCGTACACAGCGTGAACCCTGTGGTAATAGCGAAGGGCCTTAGGAGAGCTTTCTTCCTACACAGCGTGAAGCCTGTGGTAATAGCGAGGGCCTTAGAAGAGCTCTTTTCCTACACGGCGTGAAGCCTGTGGTAATAGCGAGGGTCTTAGAAGAGCTCTCTTCCGACACTGCGTGAAGCCTGTGGTAATAGTGAAGGCCTTAGAAGAGCTCTCTTCCTACACTGCGTGAAGCCTGTGGTAATAGCGAGGGCATTAGAAGAGCTTTCTTCCTTCACAGCGTGAAGCCTGTGGTAATAGCGAGGGCCTTAAAAGAGCTCTTTTCCTACACGGCGTGAAGCCTGTGGTAATAGCGAGGGCCTTAGAAGAGCTCTCTTCCTACACTGCGTAAAGCCTGTGGTAATAGTGAAGGACTTAGAAGAGCTCTCTTCCTACACTGCGTGAAGCCTGTTGTAATAGCGAGGGCCTTAGAAGAGCTCTCTTCCTACACAGCGTGAAGCCTGTGGTAATAGCGAGGGCCTTAGAAGAGCTCTCTTCCTACACTGCGTGAAGCCTGTGGTAATAGCGAGGGCCTTAGAAGAGCTCTCTTCCTACACTGCGTGAAGCCTGTGGTAATAGCGTTGCTGGTCGCTCTTGCCTCACTAGCAATGTTGTGAGGTAGACCTGTTGATCTACACTGATCCAGTGCACATCTAGACAATAAATACGGAAGACATGCTACACAAACAACATAGAAAAGGGTATAAAGATATGCCTGTACCCTATGGCATATCTCCCCACCTAGGATTGCCGCTTGTGAAGACGTCCTCGCTGGTAACCCACCGTAGATACCAGCTTCCTTCTACACTACCGATCATTCGTTGCCTTCTTACTAAGAGCCGGTCGTCTTACCTTGCAGTTCAGGAACGACGGTCCAAAGTTCAGGGATGACTTGAAAATTCAAGAAAAAGCTCTCCAATTCAAGTACGAAGGTTGCCAGATCAGGGACAAAAGTTTGGATTTTGCTCCCCTCACCTACTCGAGAACCACCTCCTCTGCTACTCAGTCACAACCCACATCACCTTTGCTGCATCCGTATATCACCCACCAAATGATCACCTTTGCTGTATCCGTACATCACCCACCAAATGATCACCTTTGCTGCATCCGTATATCACCCACCAAATGATCACCTTTGCTGTATCCGTATATCACCCACCAAATGATCACCTTTGCTGTTTCCTGGAATTGATTCTAAAGTGGCAGCCTCATCAAGAGTGGGGTATTGAACAGCAGCCTCATCAAGAGTGGGGTATTGAACAGCAGCCTCATCAAGAGTGGGGTATTGAACAGCAGCCGCATCAAGAGTGGGGTATTGGACAGCAGCCGCATCAAGAGTGGGGTATTGGACAGCAGCCTCATCAAGAGTGGGGTATTGAATAGCAGCCTCATCAATAGTGGGGTATTGAACAGCAGCCGCATCAAGAGTGGAGTATTGAACAGCAGCCGCATCAAGAGTGGGGTATTGAACAGTAGCCGCATCAAGAGTGGGGTATTGAACATCAGCCGCATCAAGAGTGGTTTATTGAACAGCAGCCGCATCAAGAGTGGGTTATTGGACAGCAGCCTCATCAAGAGTGGGGTATTGAACAGCAGCCTCATCAAGAGTGGGGTATTGAACAGCAGCCGCATCAAGAGTGGGGTATTGAACAGCAGCCGCATCAAGAGTGGGGTATAGAACAGCAGCCGCATCAAGAGTGGGTTATTGAACACCAGCCTCATCAATAGTGGGGTATTGAACAGCAGCCGCATCAAGAGTGGGGTATTGAACATCAGCCGCATCAAGAGTGGTTTATTGAACAGCAGCTTCATCAAGAGTGGGGTATTGGACAGCAGCCTCATCAAGAGTGGGGTATTGAACAGCAGCCTCATCAAGAGTGGGGTAATGAACAGCAGCCTCATCAAGAGTGGGGTATTGAGCAACAGCCGCAACATGTGTGGGCTGATGAACAGCAACCGCATCAGGTGTGGGTATTGAACAGCAGCCGCATCAAGTATGGGGTATAGAACAGCAGCCGCATCAAGAGTGGGGTATTGACCAGCAGCCGCATCAATAGTGGGGTATTGAACAGTAGCTGCATCAAGGGTGGGGATTGAACAGCAGCCGCACCAAGTGTGGGTTATTGAACAGCAGCCGCATCAAGAGTGGGGTATTGAACAGCAGCCGCATCAAGGGTGGGTATTGAACAGCAGCCGCACCAAGTGTGGGGTATTGAACAACAGCCGCATCATGAGTGGGGTATTGAACAGCAGCCGCATCAAGGGTGAGTATTGAACAGCAGCCGCACCAAGTGTTGGGGATTGAACAACAGCCACATCTCGAGTGGGATGTTGAACAGCAGCCGCATCAAGGGTGGGTATTGAACAGCAGCCGCACCAAGTGTGGGGTATTGAACAACAGCCGCATCTCGAGTGGGATGTTGAACATCAACATGCAACAGTTAGATAGAAGCAAGCACATTACTACAACATTTACTAACCGACATGTACTGTAAGGATTGCTTTGGACATGGGCTCTTTTCTTGCACAGCGTGAAGCATGCAGTGATAGTGGTATTAACAGCCTTGAACGTTTTTTTTCTTTCTGCATAGGGTGAAGAGGCTAGTGATAGCGTTAACGGGCAGACAGGGTCTTGGTCTCACTGTCACAGGTCGGTATCTGTTCTTCGTGCGTCTGTTTCTGTCAGTTAAGGGTCTGCTTCTCTCAGTTACGGGTCTGTTCCTGTCAGTTACGGGTCTGTTTCTGTCAGTTACGGGTTTGTTTCTGTCAGTTACGGGTCTGTTTTTGTCAGTTACGGGTCTGTTTCTGTCAGTTACGGGTCTGTTTCTGGCATTTACGGGGCTGTATCTGTTAGTTACGGGTCTGTTTCTGGCAGTTACGGGTCTGTTTCTTTCAGTTACGGGTCTTTTTCTGTCAGTTACAGGTCTGTTCCTGTCAGTTACGGTCTGTTTCTGTCAGTTACGGGTCTGTTTCTGTCACTTACGGGTCTTTTTCTGTCAGTTACTGGTCGGTTTCTGTCAGTTACGGGTCTGTTTCTGTCAGTTACGGGTCTGTTTCTGTCAGTTACGGGTCTGTTCCTGTCAGCCACGGAGATTCTAATCGCCACATTTTAACTCTTTCGTAAGTAAATTGAGCAAAAAATACAAGGGAGAAAGATTTCATCCTGGAACGAATGTTTCGCTTCACTGGTCTCAATTACCATGGGTATTAGTATTTTTTTCCTTACGTGGAAATGTATTATTTACCGTAGTTGCGATTAGTCGATGCGAGTGTCTGGTGATGGATTGGATCTAAAGCTCTTCGATTTTATTCCACTTACAGTACGCTTGCATTTTCATTTTATGACATCACGACTGAAAGTATCGTGGAAACTGAAATTTTACAGACATTTTCAGTGTGGCTTCAACGATAAAACTAAACGCGAAAACAAACCTTCATGAATAATGTATTCATGCGAGTTGTTTTGGTTTGTTTTTAAGAAGAATCCCATGCTCTCGACTCAACGTATCAGAAACAACTCCCAACATTTATATTCATATCTAGAAAATTACTCTACTTTCATCGCCGTCAAACGACTTATAATGAAAAAGGATGCAAATTTATTTCTACAATTTTATTGGATAACTCACCATCGTGTTTTTTCAGTGCATTTTTTATCTGAAACCCTGATATTATTTCTTGGAATCGTCGAACAAGTTGAAATTTAGTTATCTAAATTGCAATCGGGAACTGCAAACAAAAACATTAAAAAAATTCATACTACTATTTCTTGACAACATCAATAGAATAATCAAAATAATGAAAGAAAGGAAGACACTTTTAACTCTACCGAAGAGACACAGCTTCATTCAAGGGGGCAGGAAGCTGGGACGGAAGATGTGAGTCGTGGATGGAGGACGGTAGGCTGGTAAGGGAGATAGGAATCGTGATGGGGTGGGAAAGGTGGGAGAGAGGAGGAAAGAATGGCTAACAGAAGAAACTGATTTTCTATTGAGCGATTGCGCAATTACTCGTTAGAAAAGAGACAGGTTCTCGCACTAGTCAGCTTATATAATAATATACAAAATGTCAGTCCATCTATCTGTCACACTAAATTTTGTTTATTGCGCTTATGCTAATAATCAGTTGTTAACCAAATTTTGGTGGAATAATTGGGTAGTTAATTAATGCATCAAATTAAATTGTAACGTTGAAAAGTATAGTGGTTGTCGTACTACAAACATTTGCATTTTGTGAGGAACAATAGCTTTGATCTTCAATTTCATTGACATCATTGCATCTATTCAGCTAATTTTCAATTCCAACACCATCGTACCAAAAAAATGGAGCTCGGAGTTTCCAATTTTACCAAGGAAAAATATTTTGCGTCATCCAGAATTTGTATGAATGGATGTATGTAACACTATCCAAGTATTTACTGGACGAAAGAACGGGTTCCTTTCATTGTATCCCACAAACAGATATGATGTACAAAGGATTGTAATGGAATTGAACGGTGATCTCTAAGCTCAAAAACGTGTGGCTGTGCTTTTGAAGTTAAACCCAAGAACTCATATGTCTACTACGAGTTCTTTGGATAAAAATGATTTCGCTTTATCATATCACACGAACAGACAGGATATACAAAAGTATTTTGACGGACACGAACGGAGATTCATGTGCTTGAAACCCCATTGCATTGCTTTTGAAGTTAAACAAAAGACTTCATAAGTCTGTTATAAGTTCTTTGTTTTAAGTTCCTTTCGTGCACGTGCCCAAATGCCCAAGCAAGAGCCCTGCTTCCATGCCCGACGTCTTACCGTCCACTGTCTGTTACACTCTATCAGTAACATGATGGCTGAACAGTTGGAGGTCTTAGTCGAAACTTCAAAAGAACTCAAAGTGTATTACATTATTTTTTGTGTCACGAATACTTTTGCAATTTGCAACGGGGGGTTTACGTCGACCTCGTGAAGTTGTTCGCTTAAGTGAACGTAATAGTCGTCTCACGAATGAAGCCTAATGTTGCAGTGCACAAGGAGCTGGGTTCATCTGTTCGTCCCTCTGTCTGTCCGTCACACTCAATCAGTAATAGGATATTCGAATAATTAAGAGGGCGGAGTCAAAAATGAAGAAAATGTCGAGGTTAATAATGAATACGAAGCATTTGGCCATATTTCTTCTCAACACTAGAAAATATCGTTTCATGATATCAAATTGTATTGGTATCATGAATACAACAAAATCAGAAGTGGTCCACTCAATCAAGGAAAAAATATGAGACCTATTTTACTGCACTGTTGAAACAGTTCAAATTTGAGAAGGCAGTGGGTAATTTTTTGCCAACTATTTTATGTATTTAGGAATCTGGAAATGTTACATCATCGTGATTTCATCGTCGCCAGCGAACTAGTGATGATAGGGAAATGATAGGGAAACATCAGACAAATAAGTTAAATAACGCTTTTGTTCTTTGTTGTTTGCTGTGCGGCAAAACGAGCGAGCAGGCTTCAGTCATGAAATAGTTGAACACTGGAACGGAAACATTCCATTGAAACTACAATTATCATCTTTGAAGCAGAGCGACAGTTAGTAGTGGCGTTAGGGTGGGAAGCAGAGCGACAGTTAACACTGGCGTTAGGGTTGAAGCAGAGCGACAGTCAACACTGGCGGCAGGGGTGGAAGCTGAGCGACAGTTAACACCGGCGGTAGGGTGGAAGCAGAGCGACAGTCAACACTGGCGGCAGGGTTGGAAGCTGAGCGACAGTTAACACCGACGGTAGGGTTGGAAGCAGAGCGACAGTTAACAGTGGCGTTAGGGCTGGAAGCAGAGCGACAGTTAACAGTGGTGGTAGGGTTGGAGGCAGAGCGGCAGTTAACACGGGCGATAGGGCTGGAAACAACCCTACTGGCAGTAAGGTTGGAAGCACAGCGACAATTAACACAGGCTGAAGGGTTGGAAGCAGATCAACAGTTAACAGCGGCGGTAGGATTGGAAGCAGAGCGACAGTTATCACTGGTGGTAGGGTTGGAAGCAGAACGACAGTTAACACTAGCAGTAGGGTTGGAAGCAGAGCGATTGTTAACTCTGGCGGTAGGGCTGGAAACACAGCGACAGTTAACACAGGCTGTAGGGTTGGAAGCAGATCAACAGTTAACAGCGGCGGTAGGGTTGGAAGCTGAGCGACAGTTATCACTGGTGGCAGGGTTGGAAGCAGAGCGATTGTTAACACTGGCGGTATGGTTGGAAACAGAGAGACAGTCAACAATGGCGGTAGGGTTGACGAACTGATGATCGCAACTCCCGGAAGGATTGTAAAGCAAACCTCCCAGGATGTTATATGGTATCCGTAGGAATAGTTTCTGTTATGAAAAGCTTCCTTTCTGTTTTGAAACTCAGAAAACGCGAAATGCGGTGGGGATGAGAACTTCAATATTGATTGCAGCGAAGAGGACTGGTACGAATGATTGTTTTTAATATTTTGTGAGACGAAAGAAGTCAAGAGACGTTCCCAGTCTTGCGATAATTTATTTATCCTTCGATTCATTCTAATTTATTCGATGTGTGTGCGTGTTTGAGGGAGGATTGACTCTGTTTGGTGGGAATATCCCTTAGCAAAATCCCATGATGGATATTGAGTGGCAGATTAAAGTGATAAAAATGCCCTTACGAACACATTTATTCACTGGATCAACAGAAGCGTTAAGAATGAACACATTTCTTCACTGAATCAACAGGAGCGTTATGAATGAATACATTTCTTCACTGAATCAACAGGAGCGTTAGAAATGAATACAATTTTTCACTGAATCAATAGGAGCGTTAGGAATGAATACATTTGTCACTGAATCAGCAGGAGCGTTATGAATGAATACATTTCTTCACTGAATCAACAGGAGCGTTATGAATGAATACATTTCTTCACTGAATCAGCAGGAGCGTTATGAATGAATACAATTTTTCACTGAATCAGCAGGAGCTTTACGAGAAAACACATTTCTTCACTGAATCAACAGGAGCGTTATGGATGAATACATTTCTTCACTGAATCAGCATGAGGGTTATGAATGAATACAATTTTTCACTGAATCAACAGGAGCGTTAGGAATGAATACAATTCTTCACTGAATCAACAGGAGCTTTACGAGAGAACACATTTCTTCACTGAATCAACAGGAGCGTTAGGAATGAACACATTTCTTGAAATTGCAGTACCAGGAAAGGGGGGAGGGGTAGCGGGAATGGGTGGTGGGTAGGTGGTGGGATGCTAGATTTGATGCGGGGGAGACGGGACTGGTCAAATCTTTGCGTGAGAGACTCGAACAGTGAGATGCTGTTTGGGAAGCGCAATGTTCTAGATTGTCATTTGGGTGGCGAGGGTGAGGGCGCTGGTAACCCTACCCCTTGCCATCATTGTCCATCGCATAACCCGTCCATCCCAGGCTCGTTGTTACAGGCACAAGCCTCCATCGCATTCTTTTAACGTCCTCCAGAGGGGCGGCCAATTTGCGTAACAGTTGTTACGGCTTCACTTATCGTGTAACAGTCGTTACGGCTTCACGTATTATGATGTTAACAAAACACCCTAAGGAGGAGCAGAATTAAAATTGAATACATCAAAATAAAGGTAAACTTAAAGTGGAGGGAAACTCAAAAGCTTTCAATATCGAAGAACACAATCCGTCTGCTTCCGTGATTACTACCAATTGGCTTATGGCGTTCGGTCTCTGGAACACTTGGTAGAGTCTCTTACTTAGTAGAACCTCTTACTATAGCTCATGTGATGTTGGTGCATGCAGCTGGCACCTCTACGTTTATCTTGGTTCTTGTTTATACATTTGGTGTGGTTTAAAAATGCACATTCATTTATTCATCTCCGATAAAATTATTAAAACCAACATTCGTTTTGAATTCAGATTTGCTAATAATTGGATGTAAATATGGAAGCCAATCAATGCCTTAGAATGCGTGCAAATTAAACTGTCAATGATGAGATCACGTGTTATTGCACTATTGTATGTTCTTCTGAAGAATAGCAGCGGATGCCTACGTTAAAATAAGCGGTACGAGTACAATAGGTCCTTGGCTGCCTAACCCAAGCTAAACTATTGCTTGATACATGATACTATTGCTTGCTACACGATGCTATTGCTTGCTGCACGATACTAGTGCTTGCTTCACGATATTATTGCTTGCTACATGATAATATTGCCTGCTACACGACACTGCCATTTAATATACGGTACTACGGCTTGCTGCAATTTACTATTGCTTGCTGCACGATACTATTGCTTGCTGTACCACACTATTGCTTGCTTCACGATACTGCTGCTTGCTACACGATACTATTGCTTGCTACAGGACGCCATTGCTTGCAACACGATACTATTGCTTGCTTGCACGATTGCTTGCGCAACCGATAGATTTCTTTGCTACCCGAGGGACAAAATGAATGGGAAGGCTTGCAATTCGTCAATGGAAACGATTGTAATTCCACCGATTGATCTGTTTGTTACTATTGTAATCCGGTCGATTGATCTGCTTGGTACTATTGTAATTCAGCTGATTGATCTGCCTGGTACGATTGTAATCCAGTCGACTGATCTGCTTGGTACGATTGTAATCCAGCCAACTGGTCTGTTAGGTACAATTGTAATCCAGCTGATTGATCTGCTTGGTACAATTGTAATCCAGTCGGTTGAACGGCTTGGTACGATTTTAATCCAGCCGATTGCTCTGCTTGATATGATTGTAATCCCGCCGATCGATCTGTTTGTTGCGAATGTATTCCAGCCGATTGATCTGTTTGGAACGATTTTAACCCAGCCGATTGATCTGTTTCGTGCGATTGTATTCCAGCCGATTGATCTGTTGACACGATTGTTCTCCAGGCGATTGATCTGTTTGGAACGATTCTAATCCAGCCGATTGATCTGTTTGGTACGATTGTAATCCAGCCGATTGATTTGCTAAGTACGATTGTAATCTAGTCGATTGATCTGCTTGGTACGATTGTAATCCAGCCGATTGATCCGCTTGGTACGATTTTAATCCAGCCGATTGATCTGCTTGATATGATTGTAATCCCGCCGATCGATCTGTTTGTTGCGAATGTATTCCAGCCGATTGATCTGTTTGGAACGATTGTAATCCAGCCTACTGATCTGCTTGGTACGATTGCAATCCAATCGATTGATCTACTAGGTATGATTGTAATCTAGCCGTTTGATCGGCTTGGTACAATGTAATCCAGCCGATTGATCTGCTTGGTACGATTGTAATCCAGCCGATTGATCCGCTTGGTACGATTGTGATTAAGCCAATTGATCGGCTTGGTACAATTGTATTCCAGCCGATTGATCTGCTCGGTTCGATTGTGATCCAGCCGATTGATTTGCTTGGTACGATTGTAATTCAGCCGATTGATCTGCTTGGTACGATTGTAGTCCAGCCGATTGATCTGCTCGGCATGATTGTAATCCAGCCGATTGCTCTGCTTGGTACAATTGTAATCCAGCCGATTGATATGCGTTTTACGACTGTAATCCAGTCGATTGATCTGCTTGGTACGATTGCAATCCAGCCGATTGATTTGTTTGGTACGATTGTAATCCAGCCGATTGATCTGTTTGGTACGATTGTAGTCCAGCCGATTGATCTGCTCGGCACGATTGTAATCCAGCCGATTGATCTGCTTGGTACGATTGTAATCCAGCCGATTGATCTGCTTTTTACGACAGTAATCCAGCCGATTGATCTGCTTGGTGCGATTGTGTTCCAGCCGATTGATTTGTTTGACACAATTGTTCTCCAGGCGATTGATCTGTTAGGCACAATTGTAATCCAGCCGATTGATCTGTTTGGAACGATTCTAATCCAGCCGATTGATCTGTTTGGTACGATTGTAATCCAGCTGATTGATTTGCTAAGTACGATTGTAATCTAGCCGATTGATCTGCTTGGTACGATTGTAATCCAGCCGATTGATTTGCTTGGTACGACTGAAATCCAGCCGATTGATCTGCTTGGTACGATTGTAATCCAGCCGATTGATCTGCTTGGTACGATTGTAATCCAGCCGATTGATCCGCTTGGTACGATTTTGATCCAGCCAATTGATCGGCTTGGTACGATTGTAATCCAGCCGATTGATCTGCTCGGTACGATTGTGATCCAGCCGATTGATTTGCTTGGTACGATTGTAATTCAGCCGATGGATCTGTTTGGTACGATTGTAATCCAGCCGATTGATCTGTTTGGTACGATTGTAGTCCAACCGATTGATCTGCTCGGCACAATTGTAATCCAGCCGATTGATATGCTTTGTACGATTGCAATCCAGCCGATTGATCTGCTTTTTACGACTGTAATTCAGCCGATTGATCTGCTTGGTACGATTGCAATCCAGCCGATTAATTTGTTTGGTACGATTGTAATCCAGCCGATTGATCTGCTTGGTACGATTGTAATCCAGCCGATTGATCTGCTTGGTGC
>SDVV010007263.1:0-17894 GCA_016164225.1 Gammarus roeselii
AGAACAGCCCGGGTGGAGGAGGTCAACAACATGCTTCCACACACCCTGGCTACTTCTTCAATCCAAGAACAGCCCGAGTGGAGGAGGTCAACAACATGCTACCACACACCCTGGCTACTTCTTCTTCAATCCAAGAACAGCCCGGGTGGAGGAGGTCAACAACATGCTTCCACACACCCTGGCTACTTCTTCTTCAATCCAAGAACAGCCCGGGTGGAGGAGGTCAACAACGTGCTACCACACACCCTGGCTACTTCATCTTCAATGCAAGAACATTTATTAGCATGATCAAAGTAATTGACTTGTCTGAGAGTAAATGTTTACAAACCTTTACCGGTATTTACCGCTGAGTGGATTACATCTTCTTCTCCTCATGTTAGTTTTCTTATAGCTATTTTTTGAGGAAGGGAAAGTTCGAACAGGAAAGAGCTTGTAATATTACGAGTTGAACACCTTTAAGGGCAACCTAAGTTCTACCGTCGTTGGCAAACCTCTGCTGTCCTTGGCAGGAACAGACCCGCGACACTTAATGCAAGAACATCAGGCTTTTCTGCGCATTCCCCATCCTCAAGTTTAGTTGAGTTGGACGGTCTGTTTGCAACGTTCTAGTCTAGCGTTCTAGTGTCGTGGCAGCGCGCTGGTCTAGAATTCTAGTGTCGTGGCAGCGTGCAGGTATGGAATTCTAGTGTCGTGGCAGCGTACTGGTATTGAATTCTAGTGTCGTGGCGGTGTACTGGTCTAGTATTCTAGTGTCGTGGCAGCGTACTGGTATTGAATTCTAGTGTCGTGGCGGCGTACTGGTCTAGCATAATGGTGTCGTGGCAGCGTACTGGTCTAGAATTCTAGTGTTGAGGCAGCGTACTGGTCTAGTGTTCTAGTGTCGTGGCAGCGTACTGGTATTGAATTCTAGTGTCGTGGTGGCGTACTGGTGTAGAATTCTAGTGTCGTGGCAGCGTACTGGTCTAGAATTCTAGTGTCGTGGCAGCGTATTTGTCTAGAATTCTAGTGTCGTGGCAGCGTATTGGTCTAAAATTCTAGTGAATTGGCAGTGTACTGGTTCAGAATTCTAGTGTCGTGGCAGTGTACTGGTATCGTATACCAGTTTCGTGGCAGCGTACTGGTCTAGCATACTAGTGCCGTGGCAGTGTAATGGTCTAGCATACTAGCGACGTGGCAGCGTACTGGTCTAGAATACTAGTGTCGTGGCAGCGTACTGGTATCGTATACCAATTTCGTGGCAATGTACTGGTCTAGCATACTAGGATCGTGGCAGTGAACTGGTCTAGCATACTAGAGAAAAAAAGAAATTTCTAAAACTACCCTGCATCGGGTAAATGAACTCCAAGTGAACTTGGACTCAGAATTGGCAAAGAAACTTACATCTTAAGACCCAGAGACCTACGACCGTATCAAATGGATAGAAAAAAGGTCAACATTGCTGAGACACTCTACACAACTGTAGTAAACAGGCGGCAGACAGTCATTGGCAAAGCATCACAGGTCGGGCGACAGTCCTGCCACACCCGAACTGATACAAGCAACCTTTTCGGTGTATTGCCCGATGAAATGGACTCTCAAAACACAGAGGAAATTATTATGAGTGGCGATTGCAATGTCACTTCCATCAAACCAAATCAGCGAAAAGAGAGAGTCCAATTCAAAATTCTTGGTAAACCAGGCTTGAAAATTGACAATATTGAAGGAATAATCAAAAAATAAAACATACATTTTTCTAAACCGATCATACTCCAAGCCGGGGCTAAAGACGTGGTGGCGCAGACGGAAGAAACATGGATAAGGTATAAAACCATGCTAACAAACGCTAACCGATCGCTCGCGAACATCCATGTCACTGTCATCCTGCCCCATCCAAACCAAAGTAGATACAAATTGAGCAAGATGATATTTCTAAACAATCGCATAGCAACGTTCAGCAAAGCACAACAAATCTCATTCTCAGACCAATGGGAAACGATGACCAACCTCAAAAACTATGAATTCGATAGAATCACCAACAAGGCACGCATAAACACGTCTGGGCTTGATACCCTCGAAAGCATCCTTCAGAATATCGGTGCTGGCCTCGTCACCGAAATTAAATCAAAACACATTTTCGACGCCCAACACAAGACTCCGCCATTACTGCCCAACGGAATGAGTCAACGGCCGCCGCCCGAGCAAGTAGCAATCACGAACCCTGCAGTAACGACAGAGGACCAGCCAACAAAAATAGATTCACCACTAACAAAAAAGTCCATCGAAGTAACACAGCAGCATCCGACCGCAACCGAAGAGTTTCTGGCAGAATTCAGAGCCAAAATACTCTCAAATGTTACTATGTAAACGCTAGAAGTCCCCGAGACAAAATCGAAGAATTGGGAATCCTCGCAATTAACGACGAGATCGACATAATCGCCACCACATAATCGTGGATGAAATCTAGCACCAGAAATTACCTGGGCAAATTTACTCTCCCGGGTTTTCCCTATTTCATAAAGATAGACTAGGCCGTGAGGGTGGAGGAGTATTGTTTCTCGTAAAAAATACTCTACAAATAATAGAAGTCTCTATTCCAAGCAGCAGACACGACATAGTTTCACCGTCAAGTAGTCGGTAAACATACGTAGTGTCAAATCACACTAGTTTATCGTCCTCCCAAGAGCATTGTCGCAGATGTTATCGATCTATACAATACCCTCGTCGATGTGGTCAGAACATAAAACAGTATAGTACATGGAGACTTCAATATTCCCGACATCGATTGAAAAACAGAAGAATGCCCGGCCACTGGCCATCGCCTGATTGATTTTGCTGACGATAAGTTTATGACCCAAATGGTAAAGACACCTACAAGAGGTAGCAATATTCTTGATCTTGTATTTAGTGCAAGAGACTCATGTCACGAACGTTGAAGTGGGCGAACCCCTCGGAAATGGCGACCACAACTGTACCGTTTTATGATTGAGCTCAAGTTGAAAACGTCAATTAACTGCGAAAAAGTGCATAACTTCAGACTTGCTAACTTTGATAACTTGAGAAAGGCAATGACGTCAGCATATATAACCCTCGGACAAGATGTCAATCAATCCCTAAGCAATTTTTTCAGAGCACTTCAAAATATTGAAAATGATCATGTCCCGCACAAAAACAGGCGAACAGCAGTCAATCAGCCTAAGTACTGGAAAGGAAATTTGCAGCGCCTTCAGCCGCAAAAGAAAGCAAAGCACTCGAATAAACAGAAGCACCCACACGACGATGCTGCAAAAAAGGAATACAAAATCAGCAGACGGATTTTTAAGACGGTCCAGAAACTAGATAAAAAAGATTACGAAAATGAAATTGCGGCCAACGCCAAAACTAATCCGAAACAATTTTTTTTTTATATAGAGCAAAAAAAATTCAAGATCTATAATTGGCCCTCTTGAAAATGATATTGGTGAGCTAGAAACTAACGACACTAAAATGAGTGTCCTGCTTAACCAATTTTTCTGCTCTGTACTTACGTTAGAGAATGCGGATATCCCTAATCCTGAGGATATCATAGGGCAAAGACAAATTGAAGCCCTCAACACAGTGAACTTTACTACTGTCAAAATTATTAAATATATAGAGAAATTGAAAGTTACAAAATCTCCCGGTCCAGACCAAGTTCATTCCAGAATACTGAAAGACTAAAAACGAAATTGCCGAACATCTAGCAAACATTTTCACCCAATCTCTCACAAGTGGCACCTGCCCCTCTCGATGAAAAGAGGCCAGCATTACCCCAATTTTCAAAAAAGGGGACAAAAGTGTCCCGGAAATTACCGCTCAATTAATCTCAGCTCAGTCATTGGCAAATTGATGAAGTTTGATCTTAGAATCAAATCAATTGATAGGTGACTCCCAGCATGGCTTTAGCTACAATCGTTCATGTCTCACTAACCTGCTGTTTTTTTTTTCAAAAATAATATTGAATTTCACGACGCGAAATCTTCAATCGACATTTACTTTGGTTTTCAAAAGGCTTTCGACAAAGTTTCTCACAAACGCTTAATTAGTATGTTGCAACATCATCGGATTTCGAGGCGAACTCATTAACTGGATGAAGTGCTGGCTCACGGACAGACGGCAGCGAGTCGTACTTAATGGAGCTTCCTCCAATTGGGGTAAAGTTACAAGCGGCGTGCCCCAAGGATCTGTGTTAGGTCCAGTTCTCTTCATAATATTCAAAAACGATCTCGACAGCAACATACACTCGAACATTAGTAAGTTTGCAGACGATACCAAGCTAGGAGGGAAAGTGCAAACCAAACTCGAGTGTGAGCAGATCCAATTCGACTTGAACAAAATTGTTGAATGGTCAGAAAAGTGGCTAATGAAATTCAATGTCGACACGTGTAAAGGTATGCACATTGGTCACCATAACAATAAACACGAATATTCAATGTCCGGAAAGAAATTGATACCTGTCACCGAAGAGAGAAATCTAGGTGTCATCATTAGTAACGACGTGAAAAGCAGCAAGCAATGTAACGATGCAGCCGAAAAAGGCAATAAAATGTTAGGTATGATAACCCACACAATCTCGTACATGAGCAGAAATAGTATTTGCATGTTATACACTGCATTTGTTAGACCGCACCTTGAGTATCCCGTCCAATTTTGGTCTCCATACCTCAGAAAAAACATTTTAAATTAGAGAAGGTCCTACGTAGAGCTAATAAACTAATCCTTTCGCTGCGCAATAAATTGTACAAAGAGAGACTGCGCGAACTCAACCTTTATTCGCTAGAGAAACGTAGAGTCAGAGGTGACATGATCGAGGTGTGGAAGATAAAAAAGGGTAAGGAAAACGTCAAGCGAGCAAGCCTTTTCATGTTAGATGCGAACGGAGTGACCAGGAATAATGGATACAAAATTGTTGGCAAGCGTTTCACACTCGATATCACGCGCTATTTCTTCACGTATAGGGTTGTCGAAGAATGGAACCGAGTTCCCGCGGAAGTTGTGAGCAGTAATACAATCGAAACGTTTGAGTCACGGCTCGACAAGTTCTACCAAAATCGACGCTAAATAGATCCCATCTATAGCACTTTCACCAGTATATTGACACCCATACGGTTAAATTGGTGCTCGGCATTGGCACTAGCACAGTAAAAAAGGTGCCCGGCATTGGCACTAGCACAGTTACATTAGTGCTCGGCATTGGCACTAGTACGGTTACATTAGTGCTCGGCATTGGCACTAGCACGGTTAAAAAGGTGCCACGCATTGTTACCTGCTAGTTGCAAAACGGTGTTCAGCAATGACACTGGTCAGCATTGGTTTAACGAGGTATGAAACTGTGAAAATCTCAGATCAACACCGGGGGTCTGTGGTTTTCTCTTCAAGTGCTGATTTGAGTTCCGAGTATCATCGTTAAAAGCTATTTCCTTCAACAAACTTTCCCTTTCTTGATCTATTAAAACAGAAAATATAAAGACACAAGATTCTATCTTAGACGTTCTACTTCAGAACTAATCTTTTTACTATCAAAAAGCAACCCAGTTTTGGGCCAAAAGGCCTATTGTTGTCTTCTTACACTTACAAATACTTGTAAACTAGTGTCGTAGCAGCGCACTGGTCTAGCATACTTGTGTCATTGCAGCGTACTGGTCTGGCATAGTAGTGTCGTGGCAGCGTAGAGGTCTAGCATACAAGTGTCTTGGCAGCGTACTGGTCGATAATTCTAGTGTTGTGGCAGCGTACTGGTCTAGCATACTAGTGTCGTGGCAGTGTACTGGTCTGGCATACTAGTGTCTTCGCAACGTACTGGTATAGCGTATTAGTATCGTGGTAGCGTACTGGTCTGGCATACTAGTGTCGTTGCAGTGTACTGTTTACTGGTCTGGCATACTAGTGTCGTGGCAGCGTACTGGTCTAGCATACTAGTTTTGTTGCAGCGCACTGGTCAAACATATTAGTGTCGTGGCAGCGTACTGGCCTAACATATTAGTGTCGTGGCAGCGTACTGGTATGACCTTCTATTGCTATGGCAGCGTACTGGTATGGCCTTCTATTGCTATGGCAGCGTACTGGTCTAGCATACTAGTGTCGTGGCAGCGTACTGGTTTAGTAAACTAGTGTCGTGGCAGCATACTGGTCTAGCATACAAGTGCCGTGGCAGCGTACTGGTAGGAAATGCTATTGCCGTGGCAGCGTACTGGTATGTCATACTACTGTCGTGGCGGGGAACTTGTCAAGCATTTTAGTGTCATGGCAGCGTCACTGAAATGCTGACGACACTAAACTCTGCCACAAAGCGAACTGTGAACATGATTGCTTAACGATCTAAAGGTATCATGTAAACCTATTGGACTGGTCTGATGAATGGCAAATTAACGTTACTGTCGACACATACACCATTAAGTACTAGGGAATAACACTAGAAACTCTGTCTGTGTGATGGTAGACCAGCGAATGACCGGAGTAGACCAACAAAGAGACTTTAGAATAATAATTACCAAAGATCGCAAGTGGAAGAACCGAATGGAAGATAGCTATAAGAGGGGCAATAGAGCCATAGCTTTGTCGTACATACAGAAATATTCTCTACACGTCCAAATAAATCATGCTTTCTTATTTACTTCACTCATCAGGCCCCACATGGAATATGTAGAACAATATTGGTCCCCACTCCCTGGGGAGATGGGGTCTCTTCACCTCGCGGGGATATGGTATCCATAAGATCTAACGTGTTCAGCACCGAGCAACAAAAAATATCATGCAACAGAGAAATAAGGTATACCCGCAGCGACGCGACGAACTTGAACTGATATCACATGAAAGAAGTCTTAAGATTTCAGCTAATAGAACACTTCAAATACCTAAATGGGTTTTGCTAGATGTGCTGCAAATTCTATTTCGAAGTTTTACTAGAATAGACTCTTTGGTTTGTTCCAGGCCGATTAATGTACTTTATAAATCAGTTTTATTTGTGTATAACACTTGAAATAAGTTGAATGGAAATTGCAGACCAACTTGTTCCTCGGTGGCTGCTGCCGAGCTGCCCACCCTTTTATTGACGACGTACTCTAAGTTTGAATCACTCCGTTCCTTCGAGAACAAAGGCATTTAAATAGCTCGCATTTTGTCCACTCTTGATTCGTCGTAGACTAAGGCTCTGTTTGGAAGCCTCTGCTCACGTTTCGTTTGTTTGGGTCGACTCGCTTGGCGATCACATCAAATCAACCTGTGGTTTGGGGCAAACAGTGTCTCGGCAACCTATGGCAGGGAAGTGCGTGACTCAAGGCGTCTATACACAGGTCTCGTGTGCACTAGGCAAAAAACTCTGAAATATTACTTACTGAATACACATTCTAACCCAATGCATAACGTAAGGGCGAAGTGGTTACGAAGATACCTTTACGATGACTATGTGGTCAAGAGCTGAAGGCCGTCAAAGGCGTCAAAGATCATTCACGTCTGACCGATTGTATACTCTAGTCCAATCCCTCGTCCCCCAACTGTTAGTCCCCTCCATCTTCCCCGGATACTCTAGTCCCCTCTCTCGTCCCCGCCACAGTTTTTCCCTCCCTCGTCCCCGCATATTCTAGTCCCCTCCCTCTTCCCCGCATACTGTAGTCTCCTCCCTCTTCCTCGCATGCGGTAGTCTGATCAATTTTATGCGAACGAATCTCTGACGACCACCCGCAACACCATCATGGACGTGCTCCGTCGTGCCAAGAAGAAATATCCCAATGTTTTCGGTAACAATCGGTCTCAGGAGGGTAGTGTTTGTGTGTGGCTACCCACGATTAGTTCTGCAGGTCACGGCAGTCAACAATACCGTAAGTTCACAGCCAACAACCGTCGAGCTCTTGATGAACTGCTCAGTAAACAGATTAGCGACACTGCTGGCTCTTATGTAGACGAATGGCCATAATTCACAGCAGCTTTGCTCACCCAATGCTTGAATACTAGTCTTCATAGAGCCACATTTTTCTAGTCTTTGTAGCATTTGTCAATGTTTTCTACTGATTTCTTTTCTTTCATTTGTTTATCAGCAGTAATGTAACACTGCAAAATGTTATCTTGCATCGATCGCGGGGATCACGAGTTGTTCCTCATTGTTGATATTACACCTCGTTAGCGGGGTGAATTACCATTTTAGTTTATTAGCTTCTAGGTAAATAAACAATAGATTTTTCATCTACTGTAAATTTATGAATAATGGAGAAGAGAGCTATTTCAACAGATTGATGCCAACTTGAATAATTTTAATGAAATATATCCTCAACTAAATCATGACAATCAAAGCAATTATTATGACATAGACACATTTAATAAAATAAAATATACATCTAATGAAGATTTAGCAGTAATTCATTTAATTATAAGATCTCTCTGTTCGAATTTTGACGGTGTACATACTCTCTTCTGCGCACTGAAGCATAAATTTGTCATTATTTGCTTCACTGAAAATTGGCTGACTGAGTCAACTATATCTCTCTATGCCTTTGAAAACTACCAGTCAATTCATTCCTTGAGGACACGTGTCCCTACCTTTCATTTTATCTTCATTTCACAAAATATGCTACGAATCCAAAAAACTAACTTAGGTACCATTTATAAGCCACCCTCAGCCAATAATAATAGTTATACAGACTCTCTTCAAGATTTTGTTATGCAATCTGGCGATATCAACATGAACGACGTTATTTTGTGTGGTGATTTAAACTTCAATCTTCTCAACTCCGACAATGATGCCGGAACTTTATATGTTCCCAACTGTTTGAATACTTTATCCCTTATTCCATTGATTACTTAGCCTACTCGAATATCTAAAAATTCAGCTACATGTATACTAATTGACAACATGTTCACATCTTCCCCTCACGAGTTCTTCTCTGGAATAATACGGTCAGATATTTCGGATCACATGCCCGTTTTTCTAATAACAATAAGTGCTTTACTAATACGTCCCATGTTGGAAATCTTGGGATTAAATCCCTAAAGTATCGCAATATTAACGAGGAGTCTTTGAAAGTAATGCAATTTAACTTGAGTAATCATCCTTTCAAAACATTAAGGATGATAGAAATCCTGACAATGCCATCAAAAACTTTTCTGATATACTCTACTCAACTTACAATAATTACTGTCCTATCAAAACAAAAACTATGTCTCAAAAATCTGAGCAGAAACCATGGATCACATCTGCAATTTTTTTAAAGATTAAGAAAAGAGGAGCATATAATATATTATACATGCAAAATAAATACATCGACCGAGAGTTTAAAATGTTGAGAGTAATTATGTTACGAGTCAAAAATGAGTTTCTAAGAAAACAATATTTCAAAGATAAATTTAATAACTTTAAAGATAACACGAAAGCAGCCTGGAATCTAATTTATATAATTCTTCGCCCTTCAGGCTAGAAAGACACTGTTAAAACTATTGTGCACAATGGCACTAGTGCTAACGTATTTGATGAGTTTTTTTTTTGTATTGTTAAATCAGTTGCTGAATCCTGTAACGGTAGCCCTTTTAATCCATTGCATTACATGCAAAGTGATTACCTTAATTCGTTCTTTCTTAAAGCTGTAACACCACAAGATGTAGGTAATTCTATTATGACTACTAAGGACAAGAAGTGTGATATAAACTCGGTCCCTGCTAGAGTTATGAAATTCGTGTGTGATATTGTGGCTCCTGTTTTAGCGTCAATAATAAATAGATCATTCGGATCCGGTATATTTCCTCAGTCTCTTAAAAGTGCGAGAGTCATCCCAATTCCCAAAATTTGTGAAGTAGTGAATAGCAATAATTATAGACCTATTTCAATATTGCCGATGTTAAGTAAAATATTCGAAAAAATAGCGTACAAACAACTGTATAATTATTTAGAGCAACGAGACATTCTTTATATGGGCTTCGGAGCATATATGGGCTTCGGAGCTGCGTAGTCACGGAGCATACTGTATATGGGCTTCGGAGCTGCGTAGTCACATTAAACCAAATTATTTTTTTTGTATCAAAATTTAGATTCAGATCAAGCTGTACTATCCACATTTTTAGACTTTGGAAGGCATTCTACAGCGTTGATCATAATATTTTACTCTCTAAGTTACGCTTCTACGGAGTACGAGGACTAGCATTGGATCGGTTTCGATCGTACCATTTCAGTAGACAACAATACACTGTAATAAATGACTAAAAATCAAATCTCCTCAATATTAGTCAAGGCGTTCCTCAAGGCTCAATTTTAGGGTCTCAATTGTTATTAATCTTTATAAATGATCTTCCAGATTCTTCAAATCTATTCAAGTGCATCCTATTTGCCAACGATAGTACCTTGTCAGCCTCATTTCTAAAAACGGATATGAACATCGCAATTAAAATAAATAATGAATTAATATCTGTAAATAATTGGCTTGTCACAGATAAAATTTGCATCAATGCTGATAAAACCAAATTTATTACATTTCTCTTACAAACGTAACATCGATATCCCTTTGTTAAAAATGGGAATCGCTAATATTAGTGTAGTGAATCATATTAAGTTCCTCGACATACATCTTGACCGGCATCTTGCATTCAAATATCATGTAGATTATGTTTCAACTAAACTAAGCAAATCAGTTGGTATCCTATATAAATTAAAATAATTTCTTCCACCAGAAGTTCTCAAAATAATTTATTCTTCCGTAGTTCAACCCTATTTCTACCGTGGAATTGAATCTTGGGTTGCAAGCTATAAAAATGTAACTGATAAAATGGTAGTCATGCAAAAGAAAGCATGTAGAGCCATAAATAACCTCTCATATACAGGACACACATGTAGTGATTTCAAATCGATGAATGTTCTTAAGGTTGAGGATCACTTTAGCTTCCTAATACATGACTATATACTATTCATCTTGACCATGATAGGCATCTCCTCGAACATTTACAACACCAGTCTGATGTACATTAGCACTCAACAAGAAATCGAGAGTCATTCAATATAACAAGGTTTAATAAAGCCAAATTACAATTCTTTATTGTCTATAAGGGTGTCAAATTGTGGAATTCCATTCCAAATATAATCAAATTTTCAACTTCATTATTTACTTTTAAATCCAAACTCAAACAACATTTTGTTCCACATTATTAATACAGTTGTATGAGCTCTTTCGTATCAAATTCATTGTGAACAATGTTATCTTTATTTTTCTTTGATATTATTGTGGTTTTCGATACTGTTCTAGAGTTTTAGACATACCACTTAGGTTAGGTAACTGAAAGAATAGGTTTAGGTCTAGGTAGGTTGCCCTTGAAGCATTTTTCCCTCTCCTGGTTCACATTCTGTTTTTGTGTATAAAATTTGTTTAAAATCTTGCTAAACGTGTTATCGGGTTTATATTCTGCTTGGTTGATGTTCATGTGTGACATAAAAGTTGTAAACAGATGTGGTAATGAAGTGTTTCGAAGTGCTTCAAAGTGTCTCTCTTCCCGCAAACTGTTGTCCCCTTCTTCCTAGCATTGCTTCTAACGCCGCCGTCAGTTTGATCAGTTCTGGTCCCTGATGCTGAGAAGCACGAGTCAATTTACTCGCTGGTTGAGTCAAGTGAGTATAGACACGGTAAGTTGATTAGTTTGACGACATTGACGCCGTACGCGAATTAGAAACATCTATTCAACACACATGCCTGTCAAATTATATAGAGGATAGTAAACTGCAAATCGTGACCCGTTGGATCATTTATAAATCACACAAGATCAGTTCTCATCCAAAATCGTGACCCGTTGGGTCATTTGTAAGCCACGCAGAATCAGTTCTCATCCCAAATAGTGACCCATTGGATCATTTGTAAACCACGCAGGATCTGTTCTCATCCAAAATCGTGACCCATTGGATCATTTGTAAACCACGCAGGATCTGTTCTCATCCAAAATCGTGACCCGTTGGATCATTTATAAACCACGCAGGATCTGTTCGCATCCAAAAAGGTAACCCGTCTGATCATTTATAAACCACGCAGGATCAGTTCTCATCCACAATCGTGACCCATTGGATCATTTGTAAACCACGCAGGATCAGTTCTCATCCAAAATCCGGTTATCAATCGATTGGTTCACATTTCAAACTGGTTCACATCCAACAAGCTGACACTAAATGTCGTCAAGACTCGGGTCATGATATTTTCCAGGAGGATGATACCCATTCCTAACACACAAGTCTAATTGAACGGTCAACCGAGGGCATACGTAGCGAAACTAAGTTTGCCGTTGTAATAGTAGATCAGAGACTTGACTGGAAAGATCACGTCTCATTTGTTGCCTGGGAAATTATCCAAATCATGTGGCATTCTTTACAAAATTGTAGAATTTGTCCCACAACTCCTGCTAAAACCTTCTTGTACTTTAGCCTAATACATGCCTTTCTGACGTATTGTGTAAACGTGTATGCTTCTACCTACAAAACAAATCTAAAACCTATCGCTCTTGGTCAACAGCGTGTCATCAGAACACTATCACATGCTAGCAGACGTGACCACACGTTGCCTCTCTCTTGTCAATGGAACATTTTCTCACTGTGTCGCATCATTAACTTTTCCAATGCGGTGTTTGTCTACAAAGCTTTGAATCCTTTACTTTAACTTACATTGATAACGATTTTTTCATCAGCAATATTCTATGTATGATCTCCGTAACAATGTGAATTTGCAAATTCCCCGTGAATCGTCTACGCAGCCCCAACTATTTTTGAAATACAGAACTGATAAAACGTAAACTAAAATAATGATAATTTGAACTTGTACGTGCAGAAATTCTTGAATTGTAATTTACTTCCGGTATGCAATTTACTGTGTCAACTATTTACGGCTCATCAGTTTCCTTTTATAGATACCTTCATCCTATTTTTTCCCCGTTTCATATGCTCAAATTTCTAATCATCTTGTTAATGTAGAAATCCGGTAATTTATTATACCCTTCTATTATGACTCGTTGAAATGTTTTCTTCGTATGCATATGAAACATGCCATGCTAACTATGCAGTTAGTTTCGAGTTGGTGTCATCGTGTTCTGAACAATGCGCGAGTGATGTAATAAATTACCTCATGTAGGACATTTTCTACTCCCAAGGTTTTCAGTAAATGTCAGTCGAAATAGTTTATTGACATGATAACGAAAACGTCGGTGACCATACTTGCTTTGCTTATTGGTCTTGAAATGAATGGTCCAATGCAACACTTTTAAGCCTCCACATATTAAGAAGTAGAAAATATAGAATTTCCTTCGCTGTCCATCGGTTGGTTGGATGTAGAGGTAAACTCACTTCCCTACCTTACTTCCTTATTTTAGTGTAGAGGTAAACTAACTTCTCTACCTTACTTCCCTACCTTAGTGTGGAGGTAAACTCACTTTCCTACCTTACTTCCCTATCTTAGTGTGGAGGTAAATTCACTTCCCTACCATAGTTCCCTATCTTAGTGTAGAGGTAAACTTACTTCCCTACCTTAGTCCTAAGTTAATATCAAGTTAATATAAGCAGCAAAAGTTGTCTTCTGAACAGCTCACGCTGACGAAGACTCTACGTATCATCTTTGTATTCGGATATTCCTGGAATTAAATCCTTTACATCCTCATTACTACGAATATTCATAACCAGAGGTCAGTAGAACAGCCGTTAAACGCTTATTCCGTTGTTCTACGAGCTAAATGAAGCTATTGTCGTTCGTCCGTCATTCCTCCGAGTCCACTGCTATTAGTTGTCTGGGTGATGATTTGCCGAGCACTGAATTGAAAGTCATTCCGTGTATTTTAGAGCACTATCAGCATGATGAGGTTCAAGCAGTCCATGCAGAGACCACATCCTGTCAGCATGATGGGGGTCAGACAGTCCATGCAGAGACCACATCCTGTCAGCATGATGGGGGTCAAGGAGTCCATGCAGAGACCACATCCTGCAAGCATTATGGGGGTCGAGCAGTCCATGCAGAGACCACAGCCTGTCAGCATGATGGAGGTCAAGCAGTCCATGCAGAGACCACATCCTGCCAGCATTATGGGGGTCAAGCAGTCCTTGCAGAAGCCACATCCTGCCAGCATGATGGGGATCCAGCAGTTCATGCAGAGACCACACCCTGCCAGCATGATGGGGATCCAGCAGTTCATGCAGAGACCACACCCTGCCAGCATGATGGAGTCAAGCAGTCCATGCTGAGACCACAGCCTGGCAGCATGATGGAGGTCAGGCAGTCCATGCAGAGCCCACAGTCTGCCAGCATGATGGGGGTTAGGCAGTTCATGCAGAGCCCATAGTCTGCCGGCATGATAGGGATCATGCATCATGCAGAACCCAAAGTCAGCCGGCATGATGGGGGTCAGGCATTTCATGCAGAACCCGCAGTCTGCTAGCATGATGGGGGTCAGGCATTTCATGCAGAGCCCGCAGCCTGCCAGCATGATGGGGGTCAGGCATTTCACGCAGAGCCAACAGCCTGCCAGCATGATGGGGGTCAGGCATTTCATGCAGAGCCCACAGCCTGCCAGCATGATGGGGGTCTGGCATTTCATGCAGAGCCCCCTGCCCACCTCAGCGAGGAAATTTCATGCAGAGCCCCCTGCCCACCTTAATAGCTCGAGGAAATCTTTTATTTTATTTCTATGGATCATAAGAATATCGCCTTCTGCTGTAGTTGTGTGTCGACGTGTATTAGAATATCGTCTTATGCTGTAGTTGTGTGTCGACGTGTATTAGAATATCACCTTATGCTGTAGTTGTGTGTCGACGTGTATTAGAATATCACCTTATGCTGTAGTTGTGTGTCGACGTGTATTAGAATATCGCGTTATGCTGTAGTTGTGTGTCGACGTGTATTAGAATATCGCCTTCTGCTGTAGTTGTGTGTCGACGTGTATTAGAATATTACCTTATGCTGTAGTTGTGTGTCGACGTGTATTGGAATATCGCCTTATGCTGTAGTTGTGTGTCGACGTGCATTAGAATATTGCCTTATACTCTAGTTGTGTGTCGACGTATATTAGAATATCGCCTCATGCTGTAGTTGTGTGTCGACGTGTAATAGAATATTGCCTTATACTCTAGTTGTGTGTCGACATGTATTAGAATATCGCCTTATGCTGTAGTTGTGTGTCGACGTGTATCAGAATATTGCCTTATACTCTAGTTGTGTGTCGACGTATATTAGAATATCGCCTTATGCTGTAGTTGTGTGTCGACGTGTATTAGAACATTGCCTTATACTCTAGTTGTGTTTCGACATGTATTAGAATATCGCCTTCTGCTGTAGTTGTGTGTCGACGTGTATTAGAATATTACCTTATGCTGTAGTTGTGTGTCGACGTGTATTAGAATATCGCCTTATGCTGTAGTTGTGTGTCGACGTGCATTAGAATATTGCCTTATACTCTAGTTGTGTGCCGACATGTATTAGAATATCGCCTTATGCTGTAGTTGTGTGTCGACGTGTATTAGAATATTGCCTTATACTCTAGTTGTGTGTCGACGTTTATTAGAATATCGCCTTATGCTGTAGTTGTGGGTCGACGTGTATTAGAATATTGCCTTATACTCTAGTTGTGTGTCGACGTATATTAGAATATCGCCTTATGCTGTAGTTGTGTGTCGACGTGTATTAGAATAATGTGGAATTGCCTGGACGGCTTAGACCATTGCTTGAGTCACCGCAGAAGATAGTGACTGCTTGCACTGCAGCCCGTTATTCTCGTGCCTGGAAAGGAGACCACAGAGATGGGTTGCTTATACGGCTCGTAAGGTCGATACAGCTCTTCATCGCGCCATTATTTCAGCCCTATTATTCTTGTTAGGCACCAAAAGTGACCAATATGGTGTTGGATATCAGTTGGATGAGTTTTATTGGTACACTTTATTATTTATCAGGCACTTGACGATCACAGTTGAGGTCCAAAATTTTAGAAATCATGATCTGGACAGCAAGGAAAGTCGTCGTTAATATTTCTTGACCGGCCTTCACACGTGTGGCTACCATTAACACATGAATTGCAGCACCTGTTTCTCTCCACACGTGTGGCTGCCATTAACACATGAATTGCAGCACCTGTTTCTCCACACGTGTGGCTGCCATTAACACATGAAGTGCAGGACCTGTTTCTCTCCACACATGTGGCTGCCATTAACACATGAAGTGCAGCACCTGTTTCTCTCCACACGTGTGGCTGCCATTAACACATGAAGAACAGCACCTGTTTCTCTCCACACGTGTGGCTGCCATTAACTCATGAAGTGCAGCACCTCTTTCTCTCCACACGTGTGGCTGCCATTAACACACGAGCGTAGCCCTGCCTTCCCATCATTCGTGTGGCTGCCATTAACACGCGAGCGCAGCCCCTCCTTCCCTTCGTCATTCGTCACTCCATCATTGGGGCACGGGCCTGAGAGGCTTCAGCATTGAATGTGGAGGCCCTCACACCACTTGGCCACTGACCAACAAAGCATCAGAAGGCTGGCAAGAATCATGCGAGCGATGCTCATGCTAGGATAATTGTTAGCAATCTCCAGTGCGGGCCAGAGACGAAGACAACAAGTCAACGGTTGGGATAAGTCAACGTTTTATGATTTGTTTGAAAATAGCATGAATTGCGTACCTTTTCTTTATCATTGCCATGTACAAACTGATGACCAAGGTTATTTTGTCTCAATAAGAGCACTGGGCAGGATACTCTTACTGTTGCTTCTTCTGTTCCTGTTGTAGCAGCTGCATACCTTGATGTTATTTCCTTCTTTTATATATCTGTATTCACGCCTATTTTCAATATAAAAATCATAAAAGGTCTGTCGTTAGTACGTCAAGCTTAGTTGGATCAAGAGTGCTTTTGCCTAGGCTGGTTGACTCTTCTGAAGGGAACATTGGTCCAACAATGAACTCTAGATGTCATAAGCCTGGCCCGGGGTCGGGTCAGACAGTGTCGAGTGGCACAACAGCGGTCCTTCCCGTCCTGAGCCTGGCCCGGGTCGGGTCAAACAGTGTCGAGTGGCCCAACAGCGATCCCTCTCGTCCTGAGCCTGGCCCGGGGTCGGGTCAAACAGTGTCGATTGGCCCAACAGCAATCCCTCCCGTCCTGAGCCTGGCCCGGGGTCGGGTCAAACAGTGCCGAGTTGCCCAACAGCGATCCCTCCCGTCCTGAGCCTGGCCCGGGGTCGGGTCAAACTGTGTCGAGTGGCCCAACAGAGATCCCTCCCGTCCTGAGCCTGGCCCGGGGTCGGGTCAAACAGTGCCGAGTTGCCCAACAGCGATCCCTCCCGTCCTGAGCCTGGCCCGGGGTCTGGTCAAACAGTGTCGAGTAGCCCAACAGCGATCCCTTCCGTCTTGAGCCTGGCCCGGGATCGAGTCAAACAGTGTCGGTTGGCCCAACAGCGATCCCTCCCGTCCTGAGCCTGGTCCGGGGTCGAGTCAAACAGTGTCGGTTGGCCCACCAGCGATCCGTCCCGTCCTGAGCCTAGCCAAGGCCATCTGGAGTTCAAGGCCTGGGTGCGCTGCGTGGGCTAGGGCTGTGACGGCACCAACATAGACCGAGCGGTGTATTGATTGGATAGTAATAATTTGTGTTTTCGTTTGAACATCATGTCTCATAATCTTTCAATAAACCCAGACTGGTTTCTCATCACCACCAAATATTTCAGTGATAGCCTGGCGTCTACCTAGTAATACATTCAATCATCAACCGCTAGTTAGTCAATTATCACAGCACCGTTTATTGGTCTTGATTAGAGCTAAACTCAAAAAGAAGGTGTTCAGAAGAAAGTATGTACTCCACAAATTGGTGAAAGAGTGGGATATTAATACTGTGCAAAACAAATTGGTTTGCTACAGGCAATGAAAGACTGAAATCACTATTTAAATCGAAATATAACCTCCCCATAAATATCATCATGCGAACGT
>SDVV010007264.1:0-17894 GCA_016164225.1 Gammarus roeselii
GTAAACCGGCCAAGACCACTACGGTACTATGAACAGAGCCAGTAAACCGGCCAAGACCACTACGGTACTATGAACAGAGCCAGTAAACCGGCCAAGACTACTTCAGTACTATGAACAGAGCCAGTAAACCGGCCAAGACCACTACAGTACTATGAACAGAGCCAGTAAACCGGCCAAGACCACTACGGTACTATGAACAGAGCCAGTAAGCCGGCCAAAACCACTACGGTACTATGGACAGAGCCAGTAAATCGGCTAAGACCACTACGGTACTAAGAACAGAGCCAGTAAGCCGGCCAAGACCACTACAGTACTATGAACAGAGCCAGTAAACCGGCCAAGACCACTACAGTACTATGAACAGAGCCAGTAAGCCGGCCAAGACCACTACGGTACTATGAACAGAGCCAGTAAGCCGGCCAAAACCACTACGGTACTATGAACAGAGCCAGTAAATCGGCTAAGACCACTACGGTACTGAGAACAGAGCCAGTAAGCCGGCCAAGACCACTACGGTACTATGAAGAGAGCCAGTAAGCCGACCAAGACCACTACGGTACTAAGAACAGAGCCAGTAAGCCGGCCAAGACCACTACGGTACTAAAACAGAGCCAGTAAGCCGGCTAACACCACTACGGTACTGAGAACAGAGTCAGTAAACCGGCCAAGACCACTACGGTACTATGAACAGAGCCAGTAAACCGGCCAAGACCACTACGGTACTAAGAACAGAGCCGGTAAACCGGACTCTGTAAGTACACGCATCCCAATGTAAATGAGAAAATATAGACCAGCTCACTTCCAGTGTGTCCAGGGTTGATTTGCACGCGTAAAACATACAAATGAAAATAAAAATTATAACCAGCTATTACCTTTACTACATCGGAATAACAAAGACGTATTTCAGCATACCTTTGAAATATCCTCTCTACTTCAATGCAAATATCATGGTCTGTACAATCGAACACCAGACTTCAGTTATGCAGCTATTTGGTGCTGCATTTATCGTAGCGAATAGTCAGCATCATCATCAACAAAAGGCTGCCAAGTCCCTCTGGCAGCCGACGCGAGCCCGAATGTTAAAGGAAGCAACTCCTGGTGACAAGAAACATCGCCAGATATTTCTGGAGCTTAAAACGGACCATCGCGTGCCATTAAGTGGAAAACATTTTGCGTGAAGGTCTGTTACCGTCTGAAATAAGGAGGCATAACCTTCAGCAATTGGTGAAGCGGGTCTGCTTGCCTCGGGGAAAGACCCGGTTTCAAAAGGGGCCGAGAAATAGTAGTAGTAGTAGTAGTGGTAGTAGTGGTAAAAGTGGTAGTAGTGGTAGTAGTGGTAGTAGTGGTAGTAGTGGTGGTAGTAGTAGTAGTAGGAGTAGCAGTAATAGTAGTAGTAGTTTCTTCTGTTTTCCACCGGAGCTCCAACGTGTAGTCACTGAGTGCTCCCCCGTAGGGCATGATGATCCGTTGATTCTGCACAGTTTCGTGCACTAAGTTAAGTTAAAGTTCACAATTAATACGCAGGGAGGACAGCGAGTTCAGGATCAGAGATGATTCAAACTTCGTTACTTTCACACGGCTTCATTTAGTCCGGTGTGTTTTCCGAAAGCGATCAATGTTTTTCAGTAATCTGTTTCTGTGAGCAGGCGTTGTAGGTTGCACGGGGGGCTCAAAAAGGCTCGTCGGGCTGCTGCGAGTGCATCACAATCCATAAGTAAGCGTTTCACACTGATTCCCACTTGGTGGCAACAGGGGCATGGTGGTACGTCTGGTCCCATGTCTACGTCCATTAGGTGATTGTGGGTTATCCACATTTGTCCCGTGCATAGACGGTTAATGAACACTTGGTCTCCCCTATTAGAAAACCTGGCATCCCACTCTCTCACGGATGGTTTATCTACGAACATGTTTTGTCCACTCTGTTGCCACGAGTCGTTCCATCGTGATGTTATACGTGAGTTGATGACTGGGAACCAGTCTCGGTAGTGTATGGAGATGAATTGTTCATGCGAAGTAGACACCCGTTTAGCAAGGGAATCTGAGCGCTCGTTTTCTCTTATTCCCACGTGGCCAGGGATGCAGCAGAACTCGACCGCTTGGCCCGACTCGGAACTTGGCCCTGGGAAGGTAATTTGGTATGCGGTAGAACTTGCGTTACGTGATTTCATCCATGTTGCTTGACGGACTACGGTAACTCCGTAATCCTCAGCCAGACCATCAGCGAAAGCACTGAGGTCGGTTGTAGGTGTGTAACGGAAGGTGTATATAATTCGTTTGGTATCGTTGAAGAACGGATGTGTTCCAACTGTAAGTTTGAGTTTGTTTACGTGGGTAATCTTATGTATAGCGTTACTTTCTTTACGCTCTTCGACGAAGGCCATATATTTCTTTCCCTCTCGTTGGATTTGTTTCGGTTTTCCTCCAAGTTGTTTGGTTAGTGACTTCATCATTAAAAAAGGATTAGTTAAAAAGGCAACTTTGCTTGCACCACTTTCTTTGAACGTTATGAGAAACAGGGTGGGGAATGGTGCCGGTCTTTTCTCCTGGGTAGGAGGGTCATTCTGGGAAGAGCGCATCGGGACTTCAGCCTCTCGTCGCCCAACCCCTTGACCTATATGTTATTTGAGGATCCTCTGGGCAATCTCTATGTCCGGTAGGGTGTCCGTTTACTTTGCAGTAAAAGCAGTGCGGTTTTTTGCACTGGCACGACTGGGGATCTTCCTGTTTGTCATGGTCGTCATGGGAGCAGTATGAACATCTTTGCTTACCATTACAGTTTCCTCTCATGTGTCCATGTTTCTGGCATTTATACCATCGCATCGGACGTCTCTCAAATGGTGTAATCTTGGTTTTGGTGGCGCACAAGGTGATGTCTAGATATCTAGGTGAAGTAGGCAGTTGAATTTTAGTATTAGGGCTGTGGTAGTCTCTCTGCTTGGTGTGATCTTTGGTGCGGTTTTTGCTTCGACAGCGCAGTATTCGTATTGAACGAGTCCAGTGATGTACTCCTCGATTTCCTCCTTCGGGATATCTTCAATGTAGATCAAACCTGAACTTGTAGAGAAAGTCGGGTGTGGCACTATTTTGCATGGTTTTTCACAAAGTCTAGTTTCGGAGAGAATCGTGTCACTTTGAAGTTTTAAGTCTACTCTGATTGCGAAGCCTTCGTCGCCGCTGGTGGCGACGCTCAGGACTGGGCGGCCAGTGAAAGAGCCCAGCTCATTTCGTTGAGTGTATGGACAAATATCCGGTCTGTCGTTGGCGTCGAACATGATCTTCAAGTGTTCGGGAAAGGTACAACTATTGTTGAACAAATTGTGTTCATTGAATGACGTGTATTGCTTCCTCGGAGCTCGGTTGGGGTTTTTGTGGGGTGAAGAGTCGTCGGAGTTGTCGTCGGACGTTGAGGTAGAGGTACTTGCCTAAATTGCGGGTTCTTTAGTTAGTTGGTTCTTCGCTAGTTCGTGGTTAAGGAGGAAAATGGTCTTGACATGACCCTCGAGTCTTGTCAGACAGTTGTCAATTGTGCCATGTTCTGCGGCGAAAACTTCTGCTTCCTGCTCAGAGAGACCGGTCGCCTGGCCTAGTAGATTCCTGATTTCCTGGACATTCCTGGTAAACTCGACGATGCGATTGTCTCTCCAGTTGTCTTCAGCTGAGGTGGCGCTGGTCATCTTGGTGAGGATGACGTTCGTGACCGTTGGAATCTTGGTCTTCGTAACTCTGGAGGGGGTGCTGGTCCCTCCTGGGTGAGGCTTTCTCCTTCCCCCCATTGGACCCCTGGTTCACGCCAGGGGGCTCTCTCTTAAAGGCCTCTTGACCGGCTTTACCGCTTCTGACGTTAACGTTAATTGAACACTTTGCAAGCAAAACAAACGTGCGGTGTAAGGTCCCAGCACAAACTAGGGACCAGCCTGGGGTATCTAAGGGGTTTTCTGAAAAGATCGGCAAGTTATCGGTATGGGAGCTCACGCGATTTCCGGGGTCGAGAACTTCCCCAAACGCTGCCAGCTGTCAGGGGAGAGGCAATGCTCCCGAGTTTGGCCGTATAGAGGGCTGGGTAGAATGCAAACTGGGTTCAATTTACGGTCGGGTAGAGAAAAATAAACTTGGCCCGGCTTTCAAATAGTGCTGACCTTCAGTAGGTAAAAAATGCTTCGTAACTAAGAGGAGCTGAGAGAAAACAATGCTGAATGACAAGAGCAGATGAGCTGAGACGTGTGCAGACTGTGTTGACGTGCGTAATGGAGACGTGTGCAGACCGTGTTGACGTGCGTAATGGAGAAGAGCAGGAGCCCATAAACCGCTATTTCATTCGTTATTCAAGCATTATAAAAACAGGACATGTTTTCTGATCACAATCGTTATTTTCTTTGTTTGTGTATTCGATTAAAGCATTGACTTCCTCGCCGCACGTCCTCTGATGCAACATTCGTATTAAATGCTGCCTTCCTTGTCACATGCCCTGTGATGATAGGGTCCACAATATTAGGATAAGGCAGTGCCGTTCTAGTCACATGCCCTGTGATGATAGGGTCCACAATATTTGGATAAAGCAGTGCCATGCTAGTCACATGCCCTGTGATGATAGGGTCCACAATATTCGGATAAAGCAGTGCCGTCCTAGTCACATGCCCTGTGATGATAGGGTCCACAATATTAGGATAAAGCAGTGCCGTCCTAGTCACATGCCCTGTGATGATAGGGTCCACAATATTAGGATAAAGCAGTGCCGTCCTAGTCACATGCCCTGTGATGATAGGGTCCACAATATTTGGATAAAGCAGTGCTGTCCAAGTCACATGCCCTGTGATGATAGGGTCCACAATATCAGGATAAAGCAGTGCCGTCCTGGTCACATGCCCTGTGATGATAGGGTCCACAATATTAGGATAAAACAGTGCCGTCTTTGTCACATGGTCTGTGAGGACAGGGTTCAAGACGTTCAACACGTCGTAGCTGTTTCAATCCTGACCAGCTGTGCAGTGAGTCGAACCACAAGTTCTCTCTGTGTCACGTTGATGTCTGCACTCAAGCGTAATAAGCAAGTGTAAGTCGTAGAGAAGACCAAATTTTTCAAATAGTTTCATAAGATTTGAATTTGATTTGGGCCTCATTCCCACCGGAGCCTCAACGCGAGTCTTAACACACTCCCCAGTAGGGCACTAGATTTGAAATTTATGTTTTGCTCCAATATTACATCATAGCAACAACATTTTACACAATTGTTTATAAATAATTGTTCTTCGACATGGACACAAATGCGCACAGCCAGTTGCCATGACATTACGCACAGCCAGGTGCCATGACTTTACGCACAGCCAGGTGCTATGACATTACGCACAACCAGGTGCCATGACGCACAGCCAGGTGCCATGACATTACGCACAGCCAGGTGCCATGACATTACGCACAGCCAGGTGCCATGACATTACGCACAGCCAGGTGATATAACATTACGCACAGCCAGGTGCCATGACATTACGCACAGCCAGGTGCCATGACATTACGCACAGCCAGGTGCCATGACATTACGCACAGCCAGGTGCCATGACATAACGTACAGCCAGGTGCCATGACATTAATACGCACAGCCAGATGCCATGACATTAATAAGCACAGCTATGTGCCATGACATTACGCACAGCCATATGCCATGACATTGCGCACAGCCAAGTGCAATGACATTACGCACAGCCAGGTGCCATGACATTACGCACAGCCAGGTGCCATGACATTACGCCCAGCCAGGCGCCATGACATTACGCCCAGCCAGGTGCTATGACATAACGTACAGCCAGGTGCTATGACATTACGCACAGCCAGGTGCTATGACATAACGTACAGCCAGGTGCTATGACATTACGCCCAGCCAGGTGCCATGACATTACGCCCAGCCAGGTGCTATGACATAACGTACAGCCAGGTGCTATGACATTACGCACAGTCAGGTGCCATAACAATTTTTTCTAACGGCAACAATTATAATATCTTGATATATCCCGAAAAATACATATAACCATGCATGCATTTATGTAAATAATATATTAAATAGTTAGGTGGTTCATCTCCACCAGAGCCCAGAACAGGGCCATTGTGAGATCCCCGTAAGGCCCAAATATCATTAATTCTAATAGGTTTGCACACCAGGGCGGGTGGAAACAATAACAGTATCGAAATTCAAATTCTTTAAAAAAAATCACTGTGGTGGAGTAGCGAATGAAAATTCGTTTATGGTTAGTCTACGACTAACAAAAAAAAGTCTTAGTTTCCGACGTGGAATTTCACTTTATATAAAAAATTCTTCACAGTATTATATCTAGACAGAGCTTCTTGATGAATAATATCAGTTACATTTCCGATGAGTTCAAATATCGTGCGGAAATGATCATTAAATTTTTTTCTTAATCTTCAATCTTAAAACCAATTTAATTTTGCTACTGTATAAAAGCACGGGGGTGCATACACGAATAATGTATTTAACGAAAAATGTGTATGTGTAGGTATGTAAATGGATAATCGTTTCTGTACTCCCTTATTGCATTACTAAAGTACATTGTGGGGTAAAGGAATTACCCTGCTCGCACCTGTACTTCGTTTTACATCGTTTTGAATAGGCCGGTATGTTTTTCGAATGCAATTAGCTTTTCCCGGTAGGTGAGGTCAGTGAGTAAGCTTTGCAGATTGCAAGAGGGGTTCAAGATAACTCGTTGACCCGCTGCAAGTGCGTTTCACTTCATCTGTAGGTATTTCACACTAATCGTTCTTTGGTGGCAACAGGAACATTGTGGTGCGGCCGGTCCTATGTCTACGTTCATTAGATGGTTGTAAGTTATACATGAGTGTCGCGTGCAAAAGCGTTTGATGAATATTCGACCTTTTCTGCTGGGAAACATGGTTTCCCATTCTTCTACAAATGGCTTGACTGAGAGCATTTTCTGACCGCCCCGTCGCCTTGCACATGTCGATCCATCAGCGAGGTATATGGGAGTTGATGATAGGGGAGCAATCTCAGAAGTTTATAGTGGTAAATTTTTTTTGATGTATGGACACAGCCTTGCAAGGGTACCTGCGAGCTTGTTTTTCCCTCCTATCATATAACCCAAAATCAGGCAGAACTTGACCGCTTGGCTTGTCACGGACATTGTAAAGAGGTCGTGTTGCATTTTACGTAGAGCAGGGTGTGAGTAGTGCAAAGTTTTTGAGCTGAGTAAGGGCACTCAGACTGTCTGAGATTATGACGCATTTGCAGAGGCGATCTGTTTTGTAATTGAGACGGCATATTCTAGTGCGTACAGCTATGCAGAGAAAGCGGATTTTGATTTGATTCGATTATCATTTCCGACAGAGCCTCAACACGAGTCATAGTAGGCTCACCCGTAGGGCTCGATGATCATGGATTCCAGTAGGCTCGCACGCCTCAGAGTGCGAGAGAAAAAAAACGCTGTTGAAGTTAGAAAAATTTAAGGATTTTAGCAATGTCAGACAAGAAAAACGCTTAGACGAAACGGATCTCCGCTTCCAATCATGTAGAACTTTTCGAGTAATACGTACGTAGCATCGTCGAGACTGGTACAAGGTTTACGGCTACATGGACAAAGTCAGCTCCGACAGCAACGCAACACGACCTAGAACGCTACGCGGTCTACATCGAATATAGTACACTTCATTCATTCAAGTAGGACCCAGACAAAACGAATCCTCGCCTCCAATCATTTAGAACTTCATGAGTAACATGTACGCACGCTACAGCGTGGTGTGCACAGGTATCATCGTTGGGACTGGTACAAGGTTTACGGCTACACGGACATAGCCAGCGCCAACAGCAACGCAACCCAATGTTTACAGCTACGCGGTCTAGTTTAGTAGAGGTACAATTTGTTTATTCAGGTAAGATAAAGACTCAGACAAAACGAATCTCCGCCTCCAATCGCTCAGAACTTCAATAGTAATACTCACGCGCGCCAGTGTGCACAGATAGTATCGTCGAAATTGGTACAAGATCTATGGCTTCACGGATTATATAAACTCCAACCGCAACGCGTCACAAGGTTTTAAAGCTACGCAGTCCAGGTCAACCCCAGAAATTACATATGGTCCGTGTTTGCGCGAGCAAGCACAGAATGAAGAAAAAACACATATTCACAAAATCACACAGGAACTCCCACACAAATTCACTAGCATTACTATACATGACAAAATTGTGGATCGTGATGAAGAAAGTAAGGGCAGGTTCGTCACGGGCAGAAACACTGCTCGGATTATGGATTTCGCACTCATCGTTTAAGGGGATAGGGTGGGGGGCAGAGGTCCCTTGGTCCCAATAGGGCCTGACGAATCCGGGAGGGTAACCCAAGTCCCCCGTGTCTTCCCGAGCTCCCCGGGTCCCTCGAGACCCCTCGTCTCAGCATATCTGGGCATGCCTCGACTCATTTCGGCCAGTCTCGACTCGTCGTGCCCAACTCTACTTGTCTCGACATGTTTCGACTGATCTCGATGCACCTCGACCAGCCTTGACGCGACCCTCGCCCTCTGTGCCAGTAATCCTTGGACTGGAATTATTAATTGTTCTACTCAAGCATTTCACATAAATACATTTCTCTGTGTATGGGTTTTACAGCGTGGAGAGAGGGAAGCAGGGGTACCAGGGTTCAAAGGGGCATCAAGCGGGTCCCAGCGGGTCCCAAGTTTCTCAAGGTTGTCCCAAAGGGTCTCAAGGGTGTCCCAAAGGGCCCCGGAAGGGTCCAAGTGGGTCCCCCAAATCCTCCTGGTCTTCCACGTCCCCCGGGTTCCCGAAACCCCCGGGTCCCTCGAGTCCCGTGAGTCGCACGAGTACCCCCCATTCCCAAGTCACATTGTCTCAAACAGCCTCGGTTCGTCTCGACTCGTCGCCTCGCTCGTTTCAACCTGCCTCGACTCGCCTCGTCCCCTCCACGCACATAGTCATTCAAGACTTTCACTCTCTAAGATCAACATCAACATTTTTTCACCATTTAGCCTTCAGAACGCCTAGCTGTGCTTGGACATTTATAAGGCGCCCGGGAGACCGCAAATTCTTCCACCGTTGGTTGCATGGACTAGACCAACTAGCCCACCGCATAGTCCCCCAAGGGCCCCTGCGGGCGTCTAACGATACATAATTATATAACTAATCCGAAATTGATCACCATGAAAAAAATGGCACAGATAAATAATAGAGCCCACGAAATAAGAATAAATGAAATAATAAAATAAAGTGGTATTGATCTATAAAATGAATAATCATCCATCCAGTCCGAAGGGAAAACGGAGGCTTCCTGTGTGGGGATAGACATACACTAGGTTACCTGCACATCTCATCTATGCCTCAGCGGCTTTGGAGCCTTCTGTGTATACACGGCGGCACTCTCGATAATGTTCTCCGAGCAGTCTCGCAAATTCTTGTCGGTACGTATTGGTCAGTGTAGTTGTTTTAGGGTAAATTTGCAAGTAAATTTGTCAGTGTAGTTGTTTTGGGGTAAATGAGCTTTGGGTCCCACACAAGACCCAATGACTTGATAAAATCTTCATTTATACTTAAGGTGTGTGATAGGTGTAGAGCAGGACGAGAGTAAACGGCATGCTTTTCGTTTTAGAGGGCGGGAATCAAAATCCGTTGTATACGTGTAATGATGAGAGCAATCATCTCCACGGGGGAAGACGTCTGCTAGCTGATCGATTTCAGGGATAAATATAGTGGCACTAAGAACGCTCCCCTGCGGGACGTCCATTTCCGTCAGGTAAGTTGGCGACTGAGTGTCGCTGACCTTTATCTTACAGGTAAACATTTTGTAAAAATCTATGGATACAACGAGGTCGGCAGTCTCTCAGGTCTTTGCGGTGCAGATCTTTCATGATGCGTATCTCCAGGTAGTGTCAAATGCTTTTTCAACACCGAAAAAAATGAAACTGCATGTTCCCTTCGGTCAAAGCCTATCGAATGTCTGAGTCTCGTCGTAGGCTTGGCTGTAGGGCTCAAAGACCATGGAATATTGTCAAAGTTACAACATTTTGAAAATATCAATCGTGTCAGACGCACGCTGGTACGCACAAGAAAAATGTTTAGACCAAACATATCTTAGCTTTCAATAATTTAGAACTACAGGAGTAATATCTATGAACGCCAGTGCGTACAGGTAACCGTCGAGATTGGTACAAGGTTTACGACTACACGGACAAAGTCAGCTCCGATAGCAAAGCAACACAATTTTACAGCTACGCGGTTTAGTTATGTTATAGTAAAATTCATTCATCCAGGTAAGATAAAACTCAAACGAAACGAATCCCTTTCTCCAACCCCTCAGAACCTCAAAAGTAACATGCACGTACGACAATGTGCACAGATAGTATCTTCAAAATTGGTACAAGGTCCACGGCTTCACGGATCAGATCAACTACAACCGCAACGCACCAAAGGTTTATAGTTACGTGCTAAACGTCAACAACAAAAATTGCATGGGGTCAACGCACGCGCAAGCGAGCACGGACTGAAAAACAATTATTCATAAAATCACAAAAAGGAACTCTCGCACAATACATTAGCATTATTTTAGATAACAAAATTGTGGGTCGTGAAGAGGAAAAAAGGGTTGGTTCATCATGGACTGAAAAACTGCTCAGATTATTGACATCACACTTGTTGTTTAGGGGGTTAGGGTGGAGGGGGGGCAGAGGTCCCTCGGGTCGCAAAAGAGCACGATGGGTTCCGGAGGTAACCCAAGTCCCCCGAGCTCCCCGGGTCCCTCGAATCCCCTCGTCTCAGCTAATCTCAATAGGGTGTGGTAGTTATGTGGGTCACTATGGCACTTGCCTTGTTTGGGTAACGGATGGTTACCGATTCCCGCCATTGATTACAGGAAAATGAGTTTGAATATATTATGAAGAACACTTTTAAGAGGTACTCAAATTCGAAAAATGTTATATCATAATTGATTTGATTTGGGTCTCATTTCCACCGGTGGTAATGCTGGTGTGCACACGGTCCAGCCCTGTGAGTTTCACGAGTATGGTCTATAGCATATTGCAGTACATGGATAGAGAATGGTTTGTTGTAGAATTCTTCGTTTGAGAAAGCAAAGTCAATATGTTCACTTTCTCCTATCATCTTTTCGGGTTGGAAAGTAACAGTGTAGTTTATTGACTGGAAAACCTGGCTGAAGGTCTGTGCGCGTTTGTTCTCTATTTTTGAATAAGAAAATGAAACGATATCTGCGTCGAGAAGAAAGTGGAAACATCGTTCGGAGCGTCTCTGGATAAGTCTGATTTTTTCACAAACTTGGTCGAGCGGGGTATTCCGGTTCATAGTATTGACTAATTGGGTCTAGTTTTTTTTGTTTCTCCTCCAAAGTAAGTGTACGGAATTCAAAGGATGCCCTTTTATTTCGCGGGACAGTGCCTGGCGGAACACCACGTACACCGTGTCACGCCTATCTGCCGCCCCTTGCGCCTCCGGCGACCACCACGGTTTTGAAAAAAAATGAAGGAAAATATTGGAGGGTTCATGCGACATCTGCAATCGATATCTACTTCTCGTGTAGGTGATGATGAGGTCATGTTTTGAGAAGACCTCATCATACCACGTGATATGTGCTGGATATTCCTCCCTCCCAACTGGCTTTCTGGTAGTTGAATTCAAGTTCTTGGTCCGAGGGGTTGTTAGGTTGATTTGAGAGAATGGATATGATGACTGAAGGCAAGGCTCGCCAGCCGAGTTGGGGTGCCAATGTGGGGGAACAAATGGAGAGGCGATGGTAATTTCACTTTTGAGAGTGATTCGGGTGAGCTGGTGGGTGGGTTATTTTGTTATTTGAGCTACATTGCTGTTCAGCGGTTTCGGGAAGAGATCTTCATTGAAGATATTCCTCACGTCCTCACGCATACAAGGGTCGCTCTAGCTGGTGAGGTGTTTCGATGTTGAGCATAAGAACCAAGGATTGGATGCCTCATTTTATCTTTTGTTGGGCGAAGCCTCGGCTAAGATAGTCCTAATTCTGTCTGCGTCCTGAACCCGACAAGCTGTCGTTCGTGGACTGTTTGCTTGTCCCATCTGAAATTTTTACGTCATTTTGTTATTCGCCTTTGTATTGGCGGACATGGTTGTGTGATCAGCTGAGGGAGCAACCTCATCCGCGGAGTCCCCCTAATCAACGATTGGCTTTTGTTAGGGCCACTCGTCGCTACTACGGGAGCAATCGTTAAGCATGGTAAGATGGTGTTGCTGCTGAGGAAAGTGTTGAAGTATAGTTAGTATGTTGTGTTGGTGATGTATGGGTATAGTCTGAGGGGTTGAAGGGTGGATTTATTCCTATATTTAACTGATTTGGCTTAGAGAGAACAAACCAACAATTTCGTGGGAAGACTTATATAAATGAACAGTAGTTTCATCATTACTAAAACTTCAATCCCCACGAAGTTTCGATTCCGCGTCGCTTGTAGAGAAGTCCAGAACACTCACCACTCAGCCTTCCAACACAATAAAACTGGTGATACAAGCTTGCGAGAGTATTGTACTGCTTAGAGTCGACTACCAATTCCTCTGTTTATCAATGTTCGAGAGATACAGCACAGTAATTGTTCTTTGGAAGTACCAATGATTTTGTCGGGAAACTTATGTTAATAAACAGTGATTTTATCATTTGAAAAACTTTCGTCCTCACCAAGATTCGATCCCGCGTCACAGTAATACGAATCAAGAACGCTAACAACTCGGCTTTCCAGCACATAAAATGGCCGAGTGGTTAGAGTTCTGGACACTTAGGCTTGCGAAACGGGGTCGAATCGTTGCGATGAATGAAGATTTTCCAATGGTGAAATCACTGCTCATTGACATTGCTTTTTCGCGAATCATTGTGGTTATTTTGTTTGGCTGTCATTTCTTTTTGGTCTCAGTGTTCTGGTCAGTCGCGGACGCCTGTCTCACGGAGACATGAGCTATGGTAACACGTAGGCTGATAGGCTTTGCATTCCACTGGCGTACCTCATATATTGTTGAGGTGCGTCTGAGCTGCAGTGCTTGATAACTAGAACGTTTAAGAGGCATTTCCTGCACAATGCAGGTACCATCGCGACGGAGTAGGTTTTCGTTTTCCCCCATTCTTCTGGTGTCACTAAATTCCGAAGCGTCAGTTCTTGGGAAGGTAATCTGGTATGCTGTGGAACGAGGGTATTGTAATTTGATGTTAGACAACTTCGGTAATTTCATGTCTTTTGCCCTACAGCAGACCTGAACTGCAGAAGCGCTCAGGTCTGCTGTAGGGATGTAGCAAAAAGTGTAAATAATGTTTGATGAAATTGAAGATTAGATGTAGTTCGTCGGTTACTCTGTGTTTGTCTATTCGGGTATTTTTTTTAATGGGGTACTACGTTCAGATCTTGCGACGAAGTTCAGATATTTCGTTCCGTGTCTGCGGACGCTTTCAAGTTTACGTCCTGGTTGTTGTGCTAAGGTTTTCATCATGGTGGAGGGGTTTATTGATTTGCTTGCGTAGAGCTTTATGTAGAAGTAGGTAGAGAATGATGATTGTCCTTTTTCCCAATTGGGAAGGTCTACTTAAAGGGGAATGCATTGGGACTAAGACCCCTCGTCGACCGATCTTGTGGTCTTCTTGGAGTTGGAGAATTTCCGTTTCTTTTTTGCCTTCGGGAGCAGTCTGTTGTGTCCCGCGGGATGTCCGCTTCCTTTACAGTAGAAGCAACGAGGTTCCTTGGAGGGGCAAGACAGGGCGTCATCTCGTCCATCTTGGTGGTCTAGAGATGAGTGAGAACATTTTGGAGAAGCTTGTGTTCTTTGTGGTCATAATTTATGTACTTAACACTGTAGAGGGGTTGCAGGCTCCTCTCCATTGGCATTTGTCCCTGCCAGTCATAGGACCACCAGTTTCCACCCATGATTCTGGGTGACTGATGGAAGAACCTTCCTTTTACATTGATTTTATTAATTATGTATCAATATATACTAAGTGTTCTTTCCATCTAACCTAAAACAAATAAATAAAAATTTACCCATTTACTTTGCTTGCGTTTTCCCTTTATAAATTTCAGTTGCGTTCGAGTATACTATTATATACAAGCACTACCCCGGAGTTGGTAGGGTATTTACCTCTTTGTGCACCAAGGCGAGGAGTGTAACCATAAACTGAAGGGAAGGAATGTGGAGGGATTCTACTCTACAAAATGTATTTACACAAAGGGAGAACTGAAACTTGTTGGTTAACAAGAACGCCACGGGATGGCGAGTAACTTGGAATACCTCCAGAGTGTATTCCTTATGGGGCGAGCATTGAGATTACTCCAGAGATGATGGCCGACCTATCACAGGTAAAAATGTAGACCTTAACGAGACGATGTTTGGTAGCGGAGAGTTATTCGGCTTAGAGCAGTGACTGTCTCTTATTATGAAAAACAGCCTATGGAAACTGGAATCCGAGAAATTTTGGAGCTTTGACGCGTAGACCAGTATGCGATGATACTTGTCGCTTCATTGGTTACGGTACTGCCTCTGCGCAATGCTGTTGCGTTGTTCGGCTCGAGGTCTAGCGATGGCTTTGCACCCTCCTTATTAGAGAAGAATCTAGTTGGATTTGATTTAGACCTCATTGCCACCAGAGGATTCGAGAGCCTATCCACAAATAAAAAGAACCTAATATTATTTCATTCGTTGAAATATGGCCTGATGACAACACGACGCAAACGCCCTCTATATCTTGCACAAGCTACTCAAGGCAATTCAGTTAAGAGCGTGAGCAAATCACGTGGGCAGATGGTTGAAATAACAAATTTGGTAAAGCAAAGTGATTCGCGGGCTAGAAATTAATACAAAGTTTAGGTAAAAATAGAGGTATTAGTTGAACACAGATAATCAAATGCTAAACTGCTTTTCGGAGTTTGTTGTACATCAATTATACGATACAGAACAGCCATGAGAAGGTTACGTTGCACGGTTTGAAAAATAAACTTCAAGAGGGTGGACTCACATCTAAAAAGAGTACTTCAAGTCTTAAGCAATGCGGACATTATATTCACTATTGGCAGAGAAAAGATATTTCTATCTTTATTACGACTGCCTTGCACTAAGAGGTTTTTGCAAGCTTGCCGGTTGTCTCGGAGCGACGAAGGATTGCAACCAAACACTTCAGTGTACATGACTTGCAGCACACACGGGCCAATAGCGATCCAATCAGAGTGTGCAGCCAACTCCTGCATGGGTGGAGCCAGCACGAGGCATGACTAGGTCCCTCAAACAGTTGGCGAACAAGGCTAAGGTCACGACTATCACTGTTATGGGAGACTTAGATCCCTCAAACAGTTGGCGAACAAGGCTAAGGTCACGACTATCACTGTTATGGGAGACTTAGATCCCTCAAACAGTTGGCGAACAAGGCTAAGGTCACGACTATCACTGTTATGGGAGACTTAGATCCCTCAAACAGTTGGCGAACAAGGCTAAGGTCACGACTATCACTGTTATGGGAGACTTAGATCCCTCAAACAGTTGGCGAACAAGGCTAAGGTCACGACTATCACTGTTATTGGAGACTTAGATCCCTCAAACAGTTGGCGAACAAGGCTAAGGTCACGACTATCACTGTTATGGGAGACTTGGGCAATAAGTGTCCTAGGCAGTTCTGTACAGGTAGAACACTGAAGAAGCCACACAAAGCGATCATCCTCCGAACTAAAAATACAGATAATAGCAGAGCGTGTTTGTCATCACGTAATAAGTGATGCATCGATGGTGTGGGTCTGATGGGCAACGGACAGCATTAGTCTCATCACATTAAAGGTGATGCATAGGGGGTGAGGGTCTGATGGACAACGGACGGCATGCGTCTCATCACATTAAAGGTGATGCATAGGTTGTGTGGGTCTGACGGACAACGGACGGCATGCGTCTCATCACATGAAAGGTAATGCATAGGGGGTGTGGGTCTGACGGACAACGGACGGCATGCGTTTGATCACGTAGACACAGGTGGCCCAGCGCTGATAGACTATTACCCTAACCCTTGGTGAGCTGAGCCCTGTGGTCACAAAACCCGTCAGACTGCTGTGCTGCCTCGTTCATGTTAGATTAGAGCTCTGCCGCGAGCCTTCGTCAGCTCCCTCGAAGGGCGGATCCTCGTCCAAAGCCCATGGCGAATAAGTTGTAAAATATATCTATTGTTTCTCATGTAGTGTCATCTGTAGTCGATAAAATATGAAGTAAACAAACTATCTTTCACTCTTAAGTGAAAGATTATTGTAGCTATGCAGATGGAATACATTTCGATATTTTTGAACTGGGAAGTCAATGGTACAATGATTTGGGCTTTCCCTCTTAGAATCCGTAGAACAGAGGTGAGAAAATGATGGAAGTTTCCAAGACTTGCAGCAGAGAACCACGGTGAAGATTCCCGCACCCACATTTTCATGAACCCTCAGAATACCAAGACAGAAGATTCTGTTCTTTCACTCGAAGAAACTTGCAGTACAGGTCACGTAAGTAGGTTTTGTGCCACTAATCTCATGGATTTTCAAAAATTGCATGCCCACGTTTGTATTTATCCGTTCAGCATTGGAAAGAAAAACACGTGTGCGGAAATTTCCAGCTCATCTCTTCCAGAATCATCCAAGGGTCGCGAACGCCTATGAAAGTGTTCTGTGTCCCAGGATCCATAGAGCGATAAAGCACAGGCCTGTCGCTGCTGCCACAGCCGCAAGAAGCGATCACCTCACAAAACAGTGGTAAATAATAGCAGGCACGAGAAATTGGTCGGGGCGCTCTTGGCCAGGAAAGCAAACTGGACGGTTATTGCGAGCGAGGAAAAAATGGCCGTCATGAGCAGGGTTTTCGGAGGAAGACCACAACTATGGAAAAATGTATAGTTCATGAAGAGCTTACAAACAAGACAATCCTCCACTCTATAGAACTCGTGCACGTGCTGTAAAATATGACAGGGGAACGAGATTCTTATTTGTAATTCCCCTGCTCACATGGGATAAAAATTGACGTTCATCATGACTGACACATTCAAGTATTGGCGTCGAAGACCGCCCTTATTTCATCGTAATACAAGCCATTCATCTTCAGTGAGCCTTGCCGAGAAGAAGGGAATATCTAATCAGGAACTCATGCATGCAAAGACATTCCCGCCAGATCACATGAAAGTAGAAGTTGGCAAGGGTATACTACGTTATTAGGTAAGGGGTGAAGTTTGTTGGGAGGAAAATATTATCAGTCTGTTTTATGTAAGCAAGCAATTCTTTTTATATCCTCTTGAACGTTTCAATAATACCCCGCTAAGTATAGGATGAACGGATACATGTACCTATTTCTTGACGACATGAAGAAGTATCAGATCAAGGCTAATTTATTGATCAGCATTTGAAACAAAAAAAAATGGGGTAGAAATTATACTTTCATTTTATTTTCTAGTAGAAAAAGTTCAACTCCCAGCTCACAAAAAAACAAATTTTGATCCTCTGCCCAGCCCACAGAGGTGCATGGACCATTGCCGACTTGTCCACACCACTCCTCTCTCAGCACCTCGCCTCTCATCCTGTTGAGAGTATTGCCCAGCACAAGTGCCGGTCAATAGGGGTGGCGAGGCAATAGCTTTGTGACGATGGAGCAATAACAGGCACTAACGAAGGCGTAGAGGGCAGCACCAACTCCTCTCTCGGCCAATAGGATCACACTGACACAGGACCCCAGCTTCAGTGCAGGAGGACACTATCATGTCTGCTCGGTAGGGAGGGTAGGGTCCACATAGTAACGGGAATAGAAGGGGAAGTGATGCAATTGAAACCATGTCGCTCTATCCAGCGCGGCGCATACCACTCAAAATGGAATGTGTATTCAATATATTATACATACATACATATATATATTATATTTT